>CM029016.1:105677531-105767531 GCA_016801055.1 Panax notoginseng | reverse complement strand
TTTTAGCAACGTGAAGCTTTGATATAGTTATATGTTTGAAATTGTAGTATAGCTTTTGTTCTAATGCTTAGGTTTAATGAGAAATTCAGTTGGGCATGCTTGTGGTTCCATGTGATTTCCGAGTGCCTAATACAAAAGTTTTTAGTTTTTGGTTCTTAGTGTTTAGTTAATTTCAGCGAGTTTAGTAGGTAACTTTTTGATTTTAGCTGTTAGTCTAACGTTATGCAGCTTTATTTGGTATAAATATGCATTGTGGAATAAATTTTTGTGGCCTAAGTTTTGGCCAAGTTGCCTGCTGCTAGACTTAAAAAAATTTCATTGGTGCAGAGCCTATCCCGCGGCGCCATAATTTTGAACTAAAGGTCGCACCACATCGCCTTTCCTAAAGCTAAGAATAGCAGTCCCGCGCCGCAACGCCTCTACAAGCCAACCATCTCGCACTGCAGCCCTATCATTAATGTCCAAAGCTCAAAATCCGCGCCGCAGGACCTCTGGAAGCCTATCCTGCCGCGCCTGGATTGAGCCCAACCTACTGTTAATATGCACCACGGCACATCAAATTGTACTTCAAGTCGCGCCACAGTGCCTTGACAAATTCCAGTTTAAAGAACATGCGCCACAGCACCCAGAAAGGAAGAAAAACCCGCTCCGGTAGAGAATATTTGTTTTTTAAAACAGACAGAAGTCAGCAAAGTGAGGCCATTTAGCAGCCCTTCTTTCGACAGCAGCCCTAGCCTACTTCCTAATATCCCCAAACCATAATCATCAACCAAAATCCTTCACTTACTCGATTTGCTTCCATTGATTTTCATCTATAATGTTTGAGCAGAGATTGCTTCTCACTTATGGTTTTTAATTTGAAGGTAAATTGGATTTCTTTTCTGCAAGGAGTTTTCCAAATTGTGTCTTCTTTGTGCTGTGATTTGTCTTGGGCTTTGTCTTCTCTATTGATTTGGGTGATTTCCACTTACTGAAATCTGGATAGAGAACTTTCAAACAAGGGCTGTAAAGTTAGGTTATCAGTAGCGCACGCTAGGTGTTTTTAAAGTTTTCTTGAGTGAGGATTTGGGTTCTTTGGGCTCAATTTAAGTTGGATTTTGTTGGGGATTATTTGGCCATTGTTTGGGGGTTGTTTCTGCATTGGATTGGCATTATTATTTCATAGTTGGTTTCGAGTTTTCGTTGGCTTGTATTGGCAACCACGACTTGGCTTCGACTTGCTTCTGTTCAAACCAATTGCTAAAAATCTAAAAATGGCTCCAAAGAGGCAAAGGCTTAGTATATAGGCGGTTCTTCCTCTTCTTCAGGGACACAAAGATGGGGGCAGTGCCAAATTCATTAGCGAAGAAGCTTGGAAAAGGTATAAGAAATCCTTTGCCAAAAGGAACTTAGTGCCTGAGCGAGGTTTTTGGCATGATCAAACGAAAGATGGCAAGCGTCTCTGTGGTCCGTGAGTTTTATGCAAATGCTAGTGCCGACGATCCAGCTGGTTTTCAAGTCAGGGGGCGATTAGTAGCATATGACAGTCAATCCATCAACGTACTTTTTACAACGCCCAACTATAATGGCAAGGACTACTTAAAGCCTGGGCTTGGTGGCTATGACTAAGACGATATCATTATGAGGCTCTGCAAGCCCAGGACTATATGGAAAACTAACGACACCACGGGTGAAAAGACTAGTTTTTCTCAGCATGCACTCACTCGCTATGGGAAGGCATGGTATAGTTTCGTTTGTGCCAATATGATCCCTACTCATCACCTTAGCGATATGACTAAAGATTGAGCGATCCTATTATTCGCCATTGTCACGGGTCTGGATGTGGATATTGGAGTTCTCATTCAGGAGTCCATCTTGAAGGCGATTAAGAGTACCACTTCTGGGGGACTTCTACATCCATCCTTGATCACTAGGTTGTGCAAGTAGGCAGGAATTTAGTGGGGGCCAGAGGAGATAGCTTTGCCGCCTATGTTAGTCATCGACCATCACATCATCTCACGCTTCAGCGTATGGGATGGTGTGGCCTCGCATGTCAGAGGTGTGGGGAAAGGGCCACCTACTCAGCCTCCTCTTACTTCAAAGGCCGGGACATCTCAGCTACCAGAGTCGAGCTAGTCTTCACAAGGACCATTGGTAGAGATTCTCGCATCTCTTATCCTCCTGCATCAGAACAAAAATGAAGTTTCGCAGAGGCACATAGCATCGGTTGCCCAGAGGCATAACATCATGATGAAGTATCAAGCTGAGCTAGTCAACACTATGTAGAGCATCTACACATCCTATAGTGACGAGGATGCTAATTTCATGCCATTTTAGTTCCCGGAGCATCCTATTTTCCCTCCATATCCACCACCATCTCCTGAGGCAGATGGCGACGACGACGGTGACAATGATGACTAAGGTAACGACAAGTGACTATATCTCCATGATAGGCCCTTACATTCTGATTGTTGCATTACTGGACAATGAGGGGATTGCCTGATTCAAGTTTGGGGGGAGATTTTCATTTTATTTTATTATTATATATGAGTTGTATGTATGAACTGCGTTTTGAAATCTTTTGGGCTTGAGTAGCCTTAGACTTATTATGTTTTGGTTTCATTATGGATGGATTCATGAACTATTTTTATTATTATTTTTGGATGCTTTTATTATTATCAGCATGTATGTTTGTTTTATAGCCATCTTTTGGGACTTATACAGATTAGTATACTTAATGCCATGTTTATAGCTTTATTACCCTATTTCAAGTTGTTATTATGCCAGGGTTTTATATATTTAAATTTTATTTGATTGTGGCTAATGATAAACATGTTGGTTTATGGCAATTTCAAATAGTTTATGTCAAACATGAGTGGATGAGGGGTTAGTTTAGTTGATAGTTTAGACTGTTATTGATCTGTTCTTCTTAATGAGCACCGACTGTGACGCCCCCAAAATAGGTATACACAACCCATTCTGAGTTACAAAATACATGGTACAAAATTTAAAAACAACTTCATTTATACAATACAATAAAAACATAGCTGAGCGTTTTAACATGATTATTGTCTCGTAGACAATATCCAAACTCAAATGGAGTCCTCATTACAATTATTATCACACTATTTTATAAAATAGTGATGACTACTACAGCCACCATCTCGGACCGTCACTCCATTCCCCGACTAGTCCCGACTATGTTCTCATTTCCTGAAGAGAACAATGAAAGCAAAGGGTGAGCATAACTGCCCAGTAAAGAATATTATGACTGAGATAATGCATAATAAATTATTGTTAGCCTTCAATAGTGTTAAACTGATAGAATACAATAAAAACCAAGTTTAACTGCAGTAGAATAAACAATCCATTAGAATAGTCAAGTAGAGCATAATATCTACTATCTTCTATGATTTAAAAGTTCATTATCAATATTTTATCGCTGTAACACAGCTCAATAATCGACATCATTGAATTATCCATGCATTACGAGCCAAGGATATTCATTAGTATCACATCCACGAATTATCCATGCACTACAGGCCAAGGATATTCGTTATTATCACCAATGGTTCTGATCATGCTAACAACTGTCCATCAATGCACTACGGGCCAATGAGAACTTTTACCACATCATTTGTAACATTATAGGTCATGATTATACCAATATATAGTCATAATCATACCAATCAATAGTCCATCTATGCACTACGGGCCAAAGATGACTTTCATCACAATATAAACATGAGAATGATGATAATGATATAAGAATTTAATTAAATGAGAGTAAGGATAAATTTTAAATATTTATAACTTAATTTATCCAGAATTTAATAATGTCCAAATTATCAACATGATACTGCTTTATGGAGTAAAATTTAAGAATAATATTGTATCAAAAATAATTTAGACAGAAAAGAAATCATTTTTTTACCATGAATAGTACCCCGGATGAATAGTACTTGAGTGAATAGTACCTTGTGAATAGTACTCTGTGAATAGTACTTCGGTATGAAAATGTTAAAACTTAATAAGAATGTTTAGAAAAATATTCTTGTGAAAAGATACTAGATGAAACGCAAATTTTAAGTATATTCTACTAATTTTAAAGAGTAAAGAAGCAATACTTTAACAAAATGAGTGTAGAATTCGAAATCTGAAATGAAATAATATTACTTACATACTACAGAGTATCGAAAAAAATATTATTTCTTACGAATATTGAACAAAAATAATATCATTTACCTTAAAAAGAGAGTACTTCTGACTGGTAAAGCGGGGATATTCTTAGAGAAAATTTGCACTGTTTTCTACACTCAAAACTTCCTTAAACTCTAAAGAAATACGCTCAATATTATAGAAGAAGAATTCTCTAATTCTGGTGTAATTTTTATTTCTAAACTAAGCATCTTATTTATAAGAGAATGGTAAAATACTATATAAGAAAAATCACGGGTGCACAGTAAGGAATCACGGACGAAAATTTTCACAGACGAAATTTTAAAATTTCACATGATTTTTACTATGCCGCACTATGCTGCACTATACTGCACTATGCAGTACTATGCAATCAAATAAAATAAAATATATTCTTTTTTTTTATATGTGTATATATATATATATATACTGAATAACTTTCTACCAATTATTTTGAAAAATGAGTAAGTGGGGGTCCATATAATAAGTAAAATTTACAATTAATACTTCAATAAAAACTCCTCTATTTATCTCAACTCACTTGGCTTCACAAAAACACATTTTTAACAATATTTATTCATCATTAATATCATAACTTGCAATAATAACAACCAGATCATTCCTGGGAAAGAGAAAACTTTCCGATAAGGATTTCTCTTTATTGGCGCGCAATTAGATGACCAAATCTCTTTTCTCGACAGACCTTTCTAGACATTATCAATAATACAAATAATAATATGAATAACTTTGTCGTCTCAATTATTGAGTGACTTCTCACGTAAGCATCAATAATCAAGATACTGTACAATACCAGGCTACTATAAAATCACACGTATTGTTGTATTTTTATCACCAGGTATTTCAACAGTTAATGGTAGAACTTTAGCCGTTATTTTTATAAAAAGATATTTCTGTCGTTTTCTAACTCCGACATTAATTCCGTTGTGTGGTCCACCAATGATTGTACCGTCGTACAAATATTCTCTGATAAAACGAATATTCCCCGACCAAACGAATATTTTATGACAAATTGCTTACTTTGCAAAATTTGTAAATATTACCCACAACTATAACATTATATCAAATCCACACCATAATATTCAAAATGATATTTAGAGAAAAAAAATTAATTTTTATTCATAAAAGTAGGGGTCTTTAAACCTCCCCTTCTTATGAAATTTTTGTCCTCGAAATTGGTGTACATACCTGGTATGTCGAAGATGTGAGGATACCTTGATTTTATTTTAGATTCTAACTCCCAGGTCATTTTCTCAACATCGTGGTTTGTCCACAAAACTTTGACCTGAGGTATAACCTTGGAGCGTAAAATATGTTCATTTATTATCTAAGATTTGAACATGTACCTCCTCATACGTTAAATTTTTTGCTAGCTCGTCTGGTTCTAATTCAATAATATGGTTCGGGTCTTCCACATATTTATACGTATCATAGATATGTGAAAAACGTTATGAACACGATACATACTTGGCGTTAAGGTGAGTCTATAGACCACAGTTCCTACTCGATTGAGGATTTCAAATGGGCGACTGAATTGAGGATTGAGCTATCCTTTCTTTCCAAATCTCATAACTCCTTTCCATGGAGCAACAAGTAACAACACATGATCTCCAACATTGAATTCCACGTCGCTTCGATGAAGATCAATATAACTCTTTTGTCGATCTTGTGAGATTTTTATACGTTGTCGGATCATTTGAATCTTTTCCGTAGTCATGCGTACTAATTTCGGTCCCAACAACATTGATTCACCCACCTCATCCCAGCATACTGGAGAACGACATTTTTGTCCATATAACGCCTATAATGGAGTCATGCCTATACTTGCTTGATAACTATTATTGTAGGAGAATTCCACTTATGGAAAGAACTTGTCCCAACTTCTCTTGAAGTCTAGAACACATAGTCTTAATAGATCTTCAATAGTTTGGATAGTCATCTCCGACTGCCCGTCCGTCTGAGGATGATATATCGAACTAAATCGTAAATCTGTGCCCATAGCTTTCTGCAAATTAACTGAAAATTATGAAGTGAATCTTGGGTCTCAATCAGAAACTATGGATACTTGCATACCAAACAGTCTTACAATCTCATTTATGTATATATGAGTAAGACATTTAAGTGAATAAGTTTTTCGTATAGGTAAGAAATGAGCAGACTTGGATAATCTATTAACAATGACCCAAATTGCATTTATGCCTTGAGAAATCTTGGGAAGACCAGTAACCAAATCCATGGTAATGTGCTCCCACTTCCATTCTGGAATTTCAAGTGGTTACAATGGACCTTTAGGCACTTGATGCTCCACTAATAAATAGGTTTTATACCTACTCATTGGGTACTAACTCCCTAGAATTATGCTCATCTCAAGCAGTTTTACTATGTTTTAGTTGTATTTTATGATTATTTTGTAGTAGTTGTAGTTGGAACCCCTATGGCAAGGAAAGGCATGGAAAAGCAAGAAATGGCATGGAATGGCATTATCATGGATTGGCATGGTGGCATAAAGCTAACAAAGGCATGGCAAGATGAACACGAGCAGATGAGGAATTGAAGCAGTGGAGGAATACAGTACAGAAGAGAAGGGGCAAAGAACAAACAACAACAAACAAGAAGCAGCAATAGCAAGACATCAAAAGACAGAATGTAGTAGCAGCGCAGCCACGCCATATGAATACAGAGACTGCTTTTCACCATCGCGTGGCCGCGCTCCATCAACAAAGGGATTTGGGGCGCCCGCGCCATACACTCGGCAACCACTTCAATAGTGCGCCCGCGCACGTTTTGCAGTATAATCTCACGCGGCCGCGCTAGTCTTCTACAGTCTGTTTTGTTGACTTTTTGTAATTTGAAATTTGAGCGCATTTGGCTCAACTGAACGATATGGTTGGTACAAGACGTGTTTTTGGAAGTCGTTTTATCAGTTTTATTATTATTATTAGGGTTCTCGAGTCTTAGCTTTTCTAGAAAGGTTTTGGATGATTTGATGATAAAATTTTACTCCTCTCTTTATCTATATTAATGAATAATTATTTGTTTGCAACTCTGGAGATTTTTGGTGACTTGGAACAAGCTGGGAACAGAAATTGCATCAGAGATTAACAGATTTGTTTTATCAACATCTATTGATTGAATTTCTTAATTCCATGTTTTGCTTTGATCCCATAATGGCTTTTGGTTCAAAAATGAACTAAACTCCATTATAAGATTCTAATGGATTTTTGACGTGTAGTTTAAATATGTATATCTGAATGTGTTGTTGTATATTTATCATTGGATTACCCATTATGATTGAGCTTAATGAATGAATGTTTGATCACCATTCACACTGTGTGCTTGTATGGATTTAAAAAATGAAATATGAGTATGGATTATGGCATATGTTCATGAGGCTGATTTGTTTAAGCTTTGTGATTCATGGATCGGATAGACAAATACCGTTTCATCGTGTGTAGTCATTAAAAGAGCTTGCATTTAAATCATATTTGCTTCAAACTCACATAGAAATATTGTTATTTTTGTAATTGTGATGCTTACACGATTTCTATCAAATGTGGATTTTATGTAAATTGGTCATAGTTTATTGAGAAATGGTTATGTTCACTTTTGTGCTCTTGACTAGCTTTTCATGATAAATATTTAAACAGTACATGAGGGTTGCAGTTTAGATGGAACATTAAATGAAATTAGAATCCCATTCTTCTCCAATTTGATTACATCATTTTAATAATTATAATTGTTATTTCATGAATTAATTTAGAATTATATACAATTGTGAGTTAATCATTTAAGCATATAAAAATATTGATATAGTTGATGCATGATAATCTAGATTTAACACCTTTCTTCGTGGATCGATACTTTTCTTACTCTGTACTACTTGTTGACCCATGTATGCTTGCATGAGTTAGAGTCCTTTTTGTTAGACTAGAAAGGAGGAAACAAGTTGTTGGCGCCATTGCCGGGGAAAGGAGTTTATTTTTAATATTGTCGTCATCAATTAAAGCTAAATTTGTGTGACTTAGACAATTCTATTCTTATTCTTATTTCTATTTTATTCTTGTTTGAATTTTAGGTACTTGTGCATAGTATATGCGCACTCGATCGTCACATCCTGAGTTAATTCCTGCACGTGAAAACATCAACGGCAGTGCTTGGAGATCGAGAGCACATAGAAATATACAAGTAGATTTAGAAAATACAATATTCAATATGGCAGTAGAAGAGTAAAGAAAAGAGCAACATCGGGCCTTAAGAGATTATTCAATGCCAAATATAAATAGGTTGCAGTCGAGCATTGTGAGGCCAGCTATAGCAGCTGTAACGCCCCTAAATTCTGGTCCTAAATCACCAAGAATCTGGTACACTAGTTCTAACTATTGCGGAAGATATAAACATAAATTGTTTATACATTAACCAATACACACTATCCCCAAGGTCGAGAACCTTACTTAAAACCTGAATCAATATCGAATCTAACATACAATGTTATTATTATATAATATTATTACAAATCTAGCTGCACATATAGTCCCAAGTTGAACTTGGTTTTGACTTTCTTTGTATCCGACGCATTCGTCTTAATCTGCAATGTTTATCATGATATAGCAAGGGTGGGCATAAGTTTGCCAAGCAAGTATAATTTATTTGAGGATATACCATGATTGAAAGAGTTTGAATAATAAGCTGGCTATAATTCAACAATATAGTTGTGAATTAGCATGAATAAACTTTTGACTGAACAAGTATTGAACATGAAAAAATATATCTGGACTGAATGGTAATGAAGGTGATTAGCCTTTCATACCTACCTTATACATGCAAAAAGTACAGAGTACAATTCTACAATTCTTAGACATGACAATTAGTAATGATTAATCACAAGTACATTTGAATACAACAACTCAAAGTAGAGTTGAGAAAAACTTGCCTGAACTGTTGATTACCGCCATGCAATTTAATAAGCTTTGTCTAAACCTAATATATAAATAATATCGATATGCAAATTAGAATAATATCATCACAGTATTTAAAATAACCTAAACACATTATCACATAATCCTAGCCGTCTAAAACACACATACGACCTATCCTCAAGTCAAAATTTTACTGTCTAAGTCGAGTTCGGCACAATTCTAACATCCCGACGGTCTAGTTGGACAAAATTTCGAGTCTAAGTTTAATTAAACTCTGTTTAAACACTTAACCATTATCTAAGGTAATTTATTAATAGTCAACACTTTTTTCATAAGCTCGTAATAATTTTTAGATAATTATTATCATTTATCATAGATTTTAAATCATTAAACTCATATTTAAATGAATTAAATACAACAATATTCTATTATCATTAATATTTATTTATTATCAAATATTAATGAAATTCATGTCATAATATTATAATATATTTATAACATATCAAAGTATTTTTAATACCTTAAATTTATATGATTTTTAAACACTTAAATCCATTATCCGATAATTACTTTTAATATTAAAATTAATGTTTTTCATGACAAAATATCAAAAGTTATATTTTATAACTTAAAATATTTTTATAACACTTAAATAATTTTTATATAATTTATCAATCATTTATTCTATTTTTCCATAATTTATTTAATATATTTATTAAATAAATTAATTATCATTAATATTAATTAATTAATAAAATTTCTCACAAAATATTAAAAGTCACTAAAAATAACTTAAAATATTTTCTTATATCATAATATAATTTTTCATGATTTTTCAAGTATTAAAACTATTTTTAAATAATTTATCTAATATTATAATTAAATAAATTAAATACCATTATTATTCCAAAAATATTAAATATTTATGAAATATAATTACAATAATTAAAAACTAATTTTCAGGCTTTAAAATAATTTTTACGAATTTATTATGTAATTTTAATAATTAAAAACTATTTTTCTTTATTTATTAAATAAAATAACTAATTTCTATAAATAAACTGTCACTAAAAGGCCCTATAGCGACAAACCCGTCGCAATAGGTGTTCTTCATCAAAACCCAGAACTTCAAACTCATTATCAGGCTGCCTACTTTGAACAATCGTAGATCTTAGATCATAAGGGTTCTAGGTTTGTATTTGTGTTTATGTTGTAGTATACATGTAATACTACAACCTCAAGTCGATTTCATGACCAAACTATATCCAAACCGCCAGATCTAAGCTACAGAAATCGTTGTCAGACGTGTTCTTGAGTTTCTGGGTTGCCCAGAAACTCAAGCAGTTACAAGGGTGCACTTTGGTGCTTCGTAACTTCGATTCTAGGTATTGTATATGTGATCTAAGAGTTCGAACATGTAGTTAACATGTCATAGTATAGTTATATAACATTACTCTAACAACAACACATGAACACGATCTGGCATGGTCAAACCTTGTCAGAGACCTTGTTCATCATGAATCTGGGTTTTCCAGAATTGCAACAAACCAGACGGTTAACTCTAGTTTGACCTTAATTATCTTTGATCCTGTTATGGAACTAAGTAATCTAAAGGCATAATCGTGTAGCCTACATGTTAGACAACAACATCAAAACACTAACATAGAATAACAACTCAAACACAACAAGATCTAAGGCATGGAAAACCTTGTCAGAATTTCTGGGTTTCTGGGAATTTTCTGGGTTACCCAGAAAATCATTCCGTGATCGGTCAACTAGGTTTGACCGTTCATAACTTGAAATCTAAACATAATATGATCCTGATTTCAGTTCCAAATCATAGTCCACATGGCATACTACAGATCAATAACATAAAGCACACATAACACCTAACACACACGGATCTAGAAGCCCTAACATTGGCTTGTCAGACAACATTTTAGGGTTCAAAGTCAGTTTATAAAAACTTAATTTTCATGCCTCTAGATGTTATAGATCCATGATCTAACAACCCAGATCACTTATTAACACCTTCTAACACAACTTTAAACAACAAATCATAACATCTAACATCAAATCTAAGGATTTCAAAATTTAGGGTTTATACCTTTTGTAAGGCTTGATCTATGATTCTGATCTTGTGATCTGATATTTGAGAGTTAAGATATGATCAAGGCTTATTTCCTCACTCTCTTACACTCCCCATTCCCGAATTTTAGAGAGAGAAGGTCTAGGGAGAAAATGAAAACTAAAGTGGCTCTTTCTCTCTCTTTAATCTATTTATAAAATGATGTAATGCCTGGCTGATCATGTAATCAGTTGTTGGCTGATTAAAGTTGCTCACTAGACCACATGGCTAGTTTAGGGTTGGTCACTAACCACAAGTAGGGCTAGATCTACACTCCATCTCATTAAAATATTCAAGAAGGGCAATTTGGTCATTTGACTTGTAAAGTGAATGATAACTTGGTAACTTGTCACAACCCTTATGTTTTAAGTTTTAACCCTTAGGGTTTAACCCTAAGATTACACAAATTTAAATCCTAGGCTTTTCTAATTAGGTTCTTAAAATAGAAAATTAAGATTTCTAAATTATAATTAGGATTTTCTAATTACATTAAAATTTTCTAATCGCATTCATGCTTGCTAATTAGGGTTAATATTTCTTTAATTAAAATTGCTAATTTAGCAATTAGGTTCCATAATTGTACATTAGGGTTTCTAATTGAACAATTAGGGTTTTCTAATAATCAATTAGGGATATCCCTAATAAAATATTAAAATCAATAACATAAAAACCTTATATTTATTTTCAAACTTCCCAATTAGGTTTTCATATTCCGAATTAGGGTTTCGAATTCCCGAAACTGAAACTAGGGTGTCTAGAATCGGTGCTAGCATTTCTTATCAGTCGATATGGTTTTCTAATTGAACGTCGAGGTTCTTAATATAATATTAGGGCTTGTCACTGATATAATTTATCTGGTCAACCCTTAACCACATACTGTACACATATATGATCATATACACAGAACATATACACTTACATGATAACACTATAAACCTTAACCAAAAGTTTTTAAATTCACAAAATCCCTTCCCAAAAATGTCAATTTCATACACTTATTTTTTGTCCAGGTTTAATATTTAACCTTAACTTAATCTTTTAAGATTTTAATAAATATCTAAATTCTCGGGTTATTACATTCACCCCTTCTTCTAAGAATTTCATCCCCGAAATTTATCTTACACCTTACACCCTTCATACTTATCACCACATGCTACCCAAACATTACTCATAAGAGTTAAATTATTCAAATCGTGCTGAGGAGTCATATAAACTACGAACTTTCATTTTCGAAAAGGTCATATGGAAATTCATCCGCAAACCGTCATAACTTACGGACATATAGGGGGATTAGCTCGGTATGCCATGTACTGATCAAGTACTGCTGGTCGGAACCATTTTCCTGTTCCTCTTATCCGCCTTAGGCGCACAAATATTTTCTTACTTCAGTCTTATCGGATTTCACACCAAAATAATTCGGTTCGGGAAAATTTTCAAAGGACGCTTAGAATTTTATAAACGTTGGTCTAGCCGAATTAAATAGCCTAGACTCATATCAATAATTCAATTCAATCGAATTATTTAAGTGTAGCCAAACCCCGTTGGCAAATTAAAATTTTTGAAAATATTTTTGAGAATGACATCATGATGTCGTACTGTATTAACAGTCCGTTTGAGGATGTCGTCATCTAGTGACTTTGTCATAATAATCATATAATAGTGGAATAACGATGTTAGATCAAATTCAACACTAAGTATTCCCGTATTTACAACTCCATCAACTTTTTTATCATCTCTGCACCAGGTTACATGGTACATAAGCGATAATTAAAAATATATTTTGATATTTCAGATCATTTGCGTCTAGCCGAAATAAGTAGCATAGACTATACTTTAAACCGTTCCAAAAATTATTACGATATATATATATATATATATATATATATATATATATATATATATATATATATTCAAAAGCATAAAGTGCGTTTTTAGCTTGATGTCAAAATTTTGAAGTCTAGCATAGCTAGGAGTTTTGGAAAACTTAATGTCTCCGCTAATAATCATTTGCTTACACAGTCTATCTATTCCTATTATCCTCAATTCTCCATTCACACCTAACTATTCCCAGTTCGTCAAACCACACTCATGAGTTCAGGAACTTTCCACCATCATATGAGTTTAAGAACTTATCCTAGTCAGACCTTTGGCGTCCATTCGCTGTGGGGTTCATAAACATTTCATATAACTATGAGTCACGAACATACTATAAGTATGAGTTTTAAGAACTCGTACTTAACCTGATATTCTCTACCTATATAACCTATATATCTAATATACACATGAGAAAGGAATCACCCTCTTAACATGCATATAACAAATAGTGCGACACAGATATTCCAATGACTATCAGTGCCAGAAACTAAGTGGTTGTTACACCAAGTACAATTCAGCTCCCATACGAAGAATCATACAACTTGGCTGCTGACATGAGTTCTCAATTGAAATTCCCACTTAATTCTAACCCCATTCTCAATACGAATTTCATTCAATCCGTATTCATAATCCTTTCCTGAATCTGTACCAATTCATAGTACAACTGACACGACATTCTTACCGTAAACTTTTCAATCATTCGCTGGATCATTCTCACTACTATAACCTTTATCCGATCACGGAGAGATCTTGTCGTATATATTACGATATATTTCTATGCTATGATCATTTTGTTTTACGATCTCCTATCCCTGTACTTTTAGTCTTTTAGACTCTATCTATCCACCACTACTGTTCACCTTTACTATCAGAGTTAGGGAACTCCGTATCATTACAACTTTCCGAGATTCGTCTTTGAATCTTACTGACACACTAACTGTATGTGAGTTAGGTCTTATCCTAATTACTGCAGTTATTGGTCTAAGGTAACTCTACCCTAGATTTATAACCAACAACATTGTTACCAATTGTAGCGCCCCCAAATTCTGGTCCTAAATCACCACGAATCTGGTAGTTCTAACTATTGCAGAAGATATAAACATAAATTGTTTATACATTAAACAATACACACTATCCCCAAGGTCTAGAACCTTACTTAAAACCTGAATCAATATCAAATCTAACATACAATGTTATTATTATACAATATTATTACAAATCTAGCTGCACACATAGTCCCAAGCTAAACTTGGCTTTGGCTTTCTCTGTATCCGACGCATTCGTCTTAATCTGCAATGTTTATCATGATATAGCAAGGGTGAGCATAAGTTTGCCCAGCAAGTATAATTTATTTGAGGATATATCATGATCGAAAGAGTTTGAATAATAAGCTGGCTATAATTCAATAATATAGTTATGAATTAGCATGAACAAACTTTTGATTGAACAAGTATTGAACATGGATAAATATATCTGGACCGAATGGTAATGAAGGTGATCAGCCTTTCATACCTGCCTTATACATGCAAAAAGTACAGAGTATAATTCTACAATTCTTAGACATGGCAATCAGTAATGATTAACCACAAGTACATTTGAATACAACAACTCAAAGTAGAGTTAAGAAAAACTTGTCTGAACCGTTGATTATCACTATGCAATTTAATAAGCTTTGTCTGAACCTAATATATAAATAATATCGATATACAAATTAGAATAATATCATCACAGTATTTAAAATAACCTAAACATATTATCACATAATCCTATCCGTCTAAAACACACATACGACCTATCCTCAAGTCAAAATTTTACTGTCTAAGTCGAGTTCGGCACAATTCTGACATCCCGACAGTCTAGTAGGACAAAATTTCGAGTCTAAGTTTAATTAAACTCTGTTTAAACACTTAACCATTATCTAAGGTAATTTATTAATAGTCAAAACATTTTTCATAAGCTCGTAATAATTTTTAGATAATTATTATCATTTATCATGGATTTTAAATCATTAAACTCATATTTAAATGAATTAAATACCACAATATTCTATTATCATTACTATTTATTTATTATCAAATATTAATGAAATTCATGTCATAATATTATAATATATTTATAATATATCAAAGTATTTTTAATACCTTAAAATCATATTTATATAATTTTTAAACACTTAAATCCATTATCCGATAATTTCTTTTAATATTAAAATTAGTATTTTTCATGACAAAATATCAAAATTTTATTTTATAACTTAAAATATTTTTATAACACTTAAATAATTTTTATATGATTTATCAATCATTTATTCTATTTTTCCATAATTTATTTAATATATTTATTAAATAAATTAATTATCATTAATAATAATTAATTAATGAAATTTCTCACAAAACATTAAAAGTCACTAAAAATAACTTAAAATATTTATTATATCATAATATAATTTTCATGATTTTTCAAGTATTAAAACTATTTTAAAATAATTTATCTAATATTATAATTAAATAAATTAAATACCATTATTATTTCAAAAATATTAAATATTTATGAAATATAGTCAGAGTAATTAAAAACTAATTTTCAGGCTTTAAAATAATTTTTAGAAATTTATTATGTAATTTTGATAATTAAAAACTATTTTTCTCTATTTATTAAATAAAATAACTAATTTCCATAAATAAACTGTCACTAAAAGGCCCTATAGTGACAGACCCGTCGCTATAGGTGTTCTTCATCAAAACCCAGAACTTCAAACTCATTATCAGGCTGCCTACTTTGACCAATCGTAGATCTTAGATCATAAGGGTTCTAGGTTTGTATTTGTGTTTATGTTGTAGTATACATGTAATACTACAACCTCAAGTCGATTTCATGACCAAACTATATCCAAACTGACAGATCTAAGCTACAGAAATCGTTGTCAGACGTGTTCTTGAGTTTCTGGGTTGCCCAGAAACTCAAGCAGTTACAAGGGTGCTACTTTGGTGCTCCGTAACTTCAATTCTAGGTATTGTATATGTGATCTAAGAGTTCGAACATGTAGTTAACATGTCATAGTACAGTTATATAACATCATATTGCTCTAACAACAACACATGAACATGATCTGGCATGGTCAAACCATGTCAGAGACCTTGTTCATCATGAATCTGGGTTTTCCAGAATTGCAACAAATCAGACGGTTAACTCTTGTTTGACCTTAATTATCTTTGATCCTGTTATGGATCTAAGTGATCTAAATGCATAATCGTGTAGCCTACATGTCATACAACAACATCAAAACACTAACATAGCATAACAACTCAAACACAGCAAAATTTGGCTTGGAAAACCTTGTCAGAATTTCTGGGTTTTTGGGAATTTTCTAGGTTGCCCAGAAAATCATTCCGTGATCGGTCAACTAGGTTTGACCGTTCATAACTAGAAATCTAAACATGACATGATCATGATTTCAGTTCCAAATCATAGTCCACATAGCATACTACAGATCTATAACATAAAACACATGTAACACCTAACACACATGGATTTAGAAGCCCTGGCATTGGCTTGTCAGGCAACATTTTAGGGTTCAAAGTCAGTTTATAAAAACTGACTTTTCGTGCCTCTAGATGTTATAGATCCATGATCTAACAACCCAAATCACTTATTAACACCCTCTAACACAACTTTAAACAACAAATTATAACATCTAACATAAAATCTAAGGATTTCAAAATTTAGGGTTTTTACCACCTTTAAGGCTTGATCTACGATTCTGATCTTGTGATCTGATATTTGAGAGTTAAGATATGATCAAGGTTTATTTCCTCAATCTCTTACACTCCCCATTCCCGAATTTTAGAGAGAGAAGGTCTAGGGAGAAAATGAAAACTAAAGTGGCCCTTTCTCTCTCTTTAATATATTTATAAAATGACGTGATGCCTATGGCTGATCATGTGATCAGTTGTTGGCTGATTAAAGTTGCTCACAAGACCACATGGCTAGTTTAGGGTTGGTCACCAACTACAAGTAGGGCTAGATCTACACTCCATCTCATTAAAATATTCAAGAAGGGCAATTTGGTCATTTAACTTGTAAAGTGAATGGTAACTTGGTAACTTGTCACAGCCCTTAGGTTTTAACCCTTAGGATTTGACCCTTAGGATTTGACCCTTAGGGTTTGACCCTAAGATTACACAAATTTAAATTCTAGGCTTTTCTAATTAGGTTCTAAAAATAGAAAATTAAGATTTCTAAATTATAATTAGGATTTTCTAATTACATTAAAATTTTCTAATCGTATTCAAGCTTGGTAATTAGGGTTAATATTTCCTTAATTAAAATTGTTGATTTAGCAATTACGTTCCATAATTGTACATTAGGGTTTTCAGTTGAACAATTAGGGTTTTCTAATAATCAATTAGGGATATCCCTAATTAAATATTTAAATCAACAACATGAAAACCATATATTTATTTTGAAACTTCCCAATTAGGTTTTAATATTTCGAATTAGGGTTTCGAATTCCCGAAACTGAAACTAGGGTTTTTAGAACCGGTGCTAGGATTTCTTATCAGTCGATATGGTTTTCTAATTGAACGTCGAGGTTCTTAATATAATATTAGGGTTTGCCAATGATATAATTTATCTAGTCAACCCTTAACCGTTAACCACATACTGTACACATATATGACCATATACACAGAACATATACACTTATACCCTTAACACTGTAAACCTTAACCAAAAGTTTTTAAATTTACAAAATCCCTTCCCAAAAATGTCAATTCCATACACTTTTTTTTTTGTCTAGGTTTAATATTTAGCCTTAACTTAATCTTTTAAGATTTTAATAAATATCTAAATTCTCGGGTTATTACAGCAGCCAACACTTTTGAGATCAAATCAGAAACTATTCAAATGGTTCAAAATATGGTCCAGTTTGGGGGTGCTGCTACAGATGACCCGAACGAGCATCTATTGAGTTTTATAGAGACATGTGACACCTTCAGGTACAATGGGGTTACAAAAGATGCAATCAGACTCGGGCTATTTCCATTCTCTCTACGAGACAAGGCTAGAAGTAGGCTCCATTCTTTGCCGTCAAGATCGATTACAACATGGGAGGGCCTAGCACAAAAGTTCTTAGCCAAATTTTTCCCAATGGCTAAGACTGCTAAAATGAGGACAACGATCTCTTAGTTTGAGCAACAACAGGGTGAGTCATTATATGAAGCTTGGGAATGCTATAAGGAGATGCTAAGGAAGTGTCCACAGCATGGTATACCAGATTAGATGGTGATTAATACTTTTTATAATGGATTGAGATGGCAGTCAAGGACAATTATAGATGCAGCTGCAGGAGGAGCTTTATGGGCAAAGAGCTATGAAGAGGCCTACAATCTTATTGAGACTATGGCAGCTAATGATTTCCAAAATCCTACACCCAGAATGCCACAACCCAAAGTTACAGGAGTGTTGGAGGTAGATGTTATCACACAGTTGTCAGCTCAGATGGCATCTATGGCTAAGAAGATTGATTCTTTGGCGAAAAGTAAAGCGAAGACAGTTGCTTTCGTGTGTGAGATATGTGCATGGACACATTCAACTGATCAATGTGCAATTAGTTCAGAATCTGTACAGTATGTGAGCAACTATCAAAAGAATCAGAGTCAGTTCCAGAATGCCTAAAACTCCAACAACCATAATCATCCAAATTTTAGTTGGTCAAATAATCAAAACAATCAACAAAATCAGTTTCAACCATAACATCAATTTCAGGCACAACCATCTCATCAGCAGTATGCACCGAAACCACCCTACCCTCCAGGATTTCAACAGCAACAACAACATCATCCACCATCTTCACCTCGACAAGAGAAGAAGTCAGAGATGGAGGAGATGATGATGAAGTATATGGCAAATACCGAGGTGATGATTAAGAGCCAAGCAGTGGCTATCAAAAATTTGGAGACCTACGGGTCAGATGGCTAGTGTGCTCAACAATAGACCACATGGTTCATTGCCAGGTACAACAAAGGCTAATTCAATAAGGGAGGGTAAAGAATAATGTCAGGCTATCTCTTTAAGGTTAGGGAAGCAAACTGCAGAATTTCAGCATGGCGCACCCACGCCACTTTTACATGAGGAAACCGCGCGGTCGCGCGGTGAGGAAAACTTTTCTGAGGAAAGTTTGGGTAAAGAAGGTTCTGAGAAAGGGGAAGTGAAGAAGAATAAAGAAGAGTCATCTGAGAAACCAGTGACCAAGATACCAGTTGTTCATCCCCTTGTTCTTTATCCATAGAGACTACAGAAGCAAAGGGAAGATAAACAGTTCAGTAAATTTTGGGAGGTATTTAAAAAACTACAAATTAACACACCTTTCGCTGAGGCATTGGAACAGATGCCTAGTTATACAAAGTTTATGAAGGGTATCTTGTCAAGGAAGAAAAGTGTAGACACTCAAAATTTTCTGCACACCTGTTACTGACATTGTAGGAGGGCAGATTCGTCTTTAAGAGATAACCCTGGAAGACAGCTCATATCCAGTCCGGATACTACCGGAAGTTTGGTTTCAACCCCGGAACACACACCGGGAGTATCAGTTCCAACCTCAGAGATACCTCGAGGCATGCAGTTCCAATACCGAAAATTCCACCAAAGAAGGTCGATTCATCCCGGAGATAATCCCGAGATATTCAATCTCAGTCCCGACACCGAGAATAGCAGCACTAACCTAGGAGATAACCCCAAGGAGTGTAGTTGCAGTTCCAGAGATAACCCCGAAAATGCTTGTTTTAAAGCCATGCAAACAGCTTCAGAACAGTCAGCACTCACACTGAGACACTCAATACAAGACTCAAAGATAACACCGGGAAGACAGGCACACCTCAGAGATGACACTGAGGACCTTCAACACATGCAATAGTCCAATCTCAGAGATAACCCTGAGCAACGTCTGCTTTATCAGCCCAAGCCGGAGATAACCCTGGTTAGGGGCAAAGTCATCATCTTGCCACCTTGACGCCACATCGCACTGTCTCAACATTTTAAACATACATTTCTACACAACAATGTCCCATAAGAACTAAGGAAGTCCAATCCCGAGTGACTATTACGCAGGATAACAGATAGAATTTGAAGCTTGAAGACCGGAGGGCATGGTCCCATCTTCCTGACTTCGTACAACCTCTAATCCCATGTCATTGTGTAACTCTCAACAACGGCTGTCCGAAATAGGTCTTATACACCTCAGTCGGATGCCCGGATTGAAGTTCTGAAAGCTCGAGCGGACATAACGTTGCATGCGTGCATATACTTCGAGACGGCAGGACTTGTGAAGCCCGGGGCACTCCGAGCAGCTGCAGGTACACCTGCGGCTAGCCGTAGGTACACCTGCAGCTCCCCCCTCTATAAATAGAGGGTTTGGGGTGGCCATTTTGTAAGAGAAAAAGGCGAGGAAGCCCTATCTAATTTGCTTTATACACATCCTAAACTGAGTGAATTCTCATTTTAAACACTTGTAAGCTCATATATAGCTACTTTTTACCGGCGAGAGCCCAGTGTTCATCCACTTAAAGCTATAGAAGTCTTCTTTGACAGCCCACTATAAGTCTTCTTACACACTTTAAAGTCTTTCTCTTCATCTTTGCACACACTATTCTTCACGTTGAGAGTCGTGTTGTGTGTGTATGCCCGGACTTCGGTCCGTGGTTTCATTTCAGTTTATATATATATATATATATATATATATATATATATATATATATATATATATATATATATATATGAACTGTTGTCGGACTTTGTTCGATGAGCTTGGATTTTATATTCGGTGTGTTTACCTGTTTATATATATATATATATATATATATATATATATATATATATATATATATATATATATATATATATATATATATATTTCGTCTCCCCTGGAATTTACTTTGTGGCGGTTGTCGGACTTTGTTCGATGAGCTTGGATTTTATATTCGGTGTGTTTACCTGTTTATATATATATATATATATATATATATATATATATATATATATATATATATATATATATATATTTCGTCTCCCTTGAAATTTACTTTGTGGCGGTTGACCATTTTTACTACTTTATTTACGTTTCGTTTCACCTGGAGTTTACTTTGTGGCGGTTGATAACTTTTACAACTTTATTTATATTTTGTCCTGCCTAGATTTTACTTCAAGGCGGTTGATCGTTTTATTGCTTTATTTACATTTGTAATTCCCCATGGAGGTGCTTTGTGGTGGTTGATTGTTTGCACATACACACACACACACACACACACATAAATATAAATATAAATATATATATATATATATATATATATATATATATATATATATATATATATATATATATTTACAGCTTTTATATATAACTGCTTACTGCGTTCATATCAATTGCGACATCATGTGAGCCTAGGAATCATGTGATCACAGATTCAATTTACTGAATCTAGATTCGGTTCCCGTGATGGACATTTTCAGCTGTAAGCAGCTTGAAAATTTATTCACGTTGTTTGGATTTCCTCATATGGTTTTCATGCCCACGAGGAGTTTGGCATTGTTTAGTACATTATTTTCTCGAAGATGCTTCGCATCTCGAAAATAAAAACAATCAAGCCGAACATTTAATAAAATGGAAGTATCTAAGGCCTCAATTACTATTGAGCACAAGGGTTTGAAAAACCTCTTTTATAAAACATCACTGCTATATCTTATTTAAAACTGAATTTTTATACAAATTCAATCCCTTTGTATATAGGTGCGAACGAGGCATAGCACTACTTCCAAATAATTGCACATTGATCCACATACAAACACACACATTCATAACAGTTTTTTGAAAAGTGGCGGTCACCGTGGCAACACAGATGTCGGGGGGTGCCTAACACCTTCCCTCCGCATAAGCAAGTCCCCAAACCCTAATGAATCTCGGTTTCACAGACCCGTTTAGCAGTGTCACATCACTGGGTCAATGTCCAAACCTTTTATCGGTTGTGTTGGTACAACCAGTTAAAAAACCAACTGGCGACTCTTATAGTCCAATCGTTGACATATACATGTCGGACCTTTTTTGCTTGTTTTTTCAAACAAATCTCACCTAACATGAGAACACAAAAGAACAAGAATAGAAAAGGGACAAATAAAAATCTCGACGACGACAGGTGGCGACTCTGCTGGGGACAACAGTAAGAGGACTTAAGCCGCTATAATCCGAACCGGTACCGAACCGAAAAACTCAAAAAATTAAGAACCGGTACCGGTACCGAATAACCGGTTTCGGTACCGGTTCGGTACAAAGTCGGTACCAGTTTTTTCGGTTCGGTTTTCGGTTATACCGCAATAATTAAATAATTTTTTTTATATTAACAAATTTTTTAAAACTAAAAATGAGACTAGTAAATTACATTCTTACAAATACTAATTACAATTGTTAGTTTAAGAATATTTAACTATCATAATTATAATAAATAGTAATTATAGTTTAAAATTATAATTGTTGATGTAGTTGACAAAGAAAATGAGGAATACCAGCTCAAATTTTGAAACTCTCAATTTGATGTTGATCTGTATATGTTGATCTCCTACTTTATATTGAAATAGGTTCCAAGATTTTGTTTTTAATAAAAAAAATGTCTTGTTCCTTGCATAGTACAACTTGTTAAAAAAATTATCAATTTTATTTTATGTCAAAATATCAATTCCCTGTATTAGTGTGTTTACCGCCCAAATGTATTATGTATATTGATAGTAGTTAATTTATTATTCAAAACTGTCAAATCACTTCTCATTACTGCCAACAATGGTTTTCAACTTCAGAAGTACAATTGTTTGGTTTTTAACTTTTTCGGGTTTTTCGGTTTTTCGGTATTTACCGAATTCAAAATTTTTATTACCGCTACCGGTACCGAAAAATATAAAAATACCGAAAAACCGGTACCGAAAAAACTGAAACCGAAAAAAATCGGTACCGTCGGTACCGGTTCCAACCGGTTCGGTAAAAAAACCGAAAAACCGAATTTTTTGAGCACCCCTACCGCTATTACAAGGTTTTCAAAACAGTTATATGCTTGTGTGTGGATGTTGCATTTACATTTATGATGAATGTGTATGAATGTATTTTTTAACTGCACTGCAAAATATCTATCTATGATATTAGTACTTCGCACATGTCATCATTTTCATAAACGGTGAGAGACGTTGTATCTGAATGTATGCTGTGTGGTTCCTCCACTAGGAGGCTATCCGGTCGGTGTTTGATTACTGGACTCGTAGGAAGACTAATTCCAACGAGGCTCAGGAAAGGTACCACACAAATTCGCTCCAGTTGAAAGACCGAATTAACTTCCCGTTGAGTAAATTGTGATGATTTGGGAACCTTTATGCCAAAAAGCCACGAGAGTAACCTAAGTTAGGTCAGTCTCTGATAAACCAAACGCGGAGAAAAGTTTCTTCATGCTTTCTCATTTTAAATTACTCGTAAAGACAATTACTTGTAATTTCATTCCATGTTCATCTCCATGTAATGAGAAATATGAAGAAAAATGTGCATATTTAAATTAACATGCTATCCTGTATCACAAATAGCTAAAATCCGTTTTGCAGGATAATAATCCTAAAACGGACACATCACATAGCATGTAAACATTTACACAATCCCTAAAACTAAACTATGTAAGTTTTATCGCAGGGAAGCATTCGGACCTATTACCCGATCAAAATCCGAAAAGGCCACAAGCCTACAGCCAATCATGTCTTCATCTGACCAATCTAATCCAGTTTCTCATGAAGAATTTGACGGATTAAGTAAAAAAATTACAGATTTGGCTGTTCTGCTTAAAGAATTACATCAGTCTACTCAAGGTACGAAGATACCCATACATGCTGAATCCTCTGCACAAGGAGGAACCCAAGGTTCTGATAAAGTCATTACAGTACCTAAACTCCAGTTGGATACAACCAACAAAATTCATGATACCACCCATATCAGAGGAGATCTAGACACCGATGACATCAGGAAAAAGGTCCTTCAAATGGGAGAAACCCTTCGTTCTATCAAAGGAATTGGAGCACATGGGAGTGCCTCATTTACTGACAAACTTTGTATATTCCCTGGTGTTCATTATCTAGAGAAGTTCAAAACTCCTGACTTTGAAAAATATGATGGGTTAGGAGATCCTTACACACATTTGAAGGTGTTCGCTGGAGAACTTGGATCTTATGCAGAGGACGAGAAGCTCGTAATGCAGCTGTTCCAGAAGAGTCTGACTGGAGAAGCCCGTTCGTGGTATACCAGATTAGACAATTCAAAGATTCATAGTTGGGAAGAACTAGCTCATGCCTTCCTCACACAATACAGCTTCCAGTCTCAGATGGCTCCTGACCGGTACCAGATTACCAAGGTCAAGAAACAGTCTAATGAGTCTTTCAAAGAGTATGCTCAAAGGTGGAGGCGCCTTGCTGCTCAAGTGATTCCTTTTGTGACAGAGTCAGAAATGCTTATGACCTTTATCGACATACAAGAAGCTCATTTCTATGAGAGAGTTTTAGCTAGCATTGGTAAATCATTTTCTGAAATGATCCAACATGGAGAGATGGCTGAGATGGGGTTGAAATCAGGAAAGATTGAAGACCTAGCCGCTCTTAAAGCAGTTGCTGAACATATCCAATCCGGAACTTATGGAAACAACCCCCGGAGGGTCCATAAAAAGAAAGAGGAGGATGTTTCCTTGATACTACAAGGTCAAAAGGGCAATCAAAATATGCCTATTCAGAGGAGGAATTACACTCCCTTTCAAGCACAATTTTCAAACCCTCCATTGCCTAAAAGTGGAGAAGCCAAACGCCCTCGAGTATTCACACCCTTAGGGGACTCACTCGAGAACATTCTCAATCTTCTGACCACTCAGAAAAAAATTACGCATCTTCTTCCACCAGCCAACCCTAATGGGAGAGGTTTCAATGCTGCTCAGAAATTTTCTTATCATACCGGGGTACCTGGACATGATACTTGAGATTGTTGGGCCTTGAAACATAAGATCCAAGATTTGATAGACAACGGTGAGATCGTGGTCACCCAACCAGAGCAACCTCGCGTACAAGACAACCCTCTTCCTCAACATAAAGAGGAAGAACTCAACATGATTAATTGGAGCAGTGGACAGAGTTCTAATTTTAGTTGTGAATCCTCCCAGACCATCAAATACGGCGTTGACAAATGGGATTATGCAAAGTTCCAGTTTATGATGGAACAAAAGATGAAAGCTCTATGTAAACAGATTGAGCAATTAGCCTAATTGGTGACCTATCAGCATTAAGTCACACGCCAATTAGTTAGCCAGGAGCATGCTAGTTTCCTCCCCTTGGTTATGAATACATCCTCGTCACCTTCAAAATATGAAACATTGGAGGATAAAGTGATGAAGAGAGCCACTTCCAAAGCCCGTCGGTATTTTGCCGATAGAAGGGAATTTACATACATGAGCCAACCTATGGAGGAGATACTTCAGATGCTAATCAATGAAGGAAGGATCACTTCCCTTCTACCTCCAATCAATCCCCATTCAAGACGTTTTAATGCTGATGGAGTATATCAGTATCACTCCCATTCTCACGGTCACAGCACGGAAGAATGCTGGACACTTCGCCACCTAATTCAGAATCTAATTGATAGCGGTATCCTGCAACTGGCAGACAATGATACTATGCTATTTGAGAGTGAAAATACTCGTCCTACTAAATGGAAGGGACTGATAGCAGTTATATCAGCTGAGACTGATGGGACTGTCAAGCCATTCACAATACAAGCAATTTAACTCAAAGGAATTGACAATCCTTTGAAAGTGGCTGCTCCAGAGCTAATCAACTTACCAATTTAGACCACAATATCCTGTTATCAGCTTACAAAAAGTCCCCTGGAATTATGGAGAAGCAGAAGGATCTACCTCTCATACGACTTGCTGCAGTGTCGAAGGAAAATCCACTGTATCTTCCCCAACGGGTATTGAAGCCTACCATCAAATCAAAGGGGAAAATTCCCATGGAGAAGATTGAAAATTTCCTCCGTACTATGGGTCATAATGAATCCAAGCTGGTTTTAATCTTAAGAGAAGCTCCACATCAAATTTCAATACTAGACTTGGTTTTAACTTCCAAGGATCACCGGAACCGGAAGATTTTATTGAAGGTTTTGGAAGAAGCATACTTGCCGAAATCAGTGGATGTAGAAAAATTTCAACATCTGGTTGATCACATTTTCAACAATAATGTGATATCTTTCACTGATGATGACATACCGCCCGAAGGGACCGGTCATTGTAAGCCCTTACACATTACGGTTTTGTCCTCCGGATATATGTTAGCTGGGGTCTTGATAGATGGAGGTTCGTCTCTGAATATCTGTCCTTGCGCTACGTTGCTGAAGATGAATGTTAATCTTAACCGGATCCGAAGCAGCCATACGGTTATTACAACTTTTGATGGATCTCGTCGAAATTCAGTCGGAGAGATTAAGCTGCCAATTGAGATTGGTCCCCATACATTCTGTGTATCTTTTCACGTGCTCAAAATAGATACAGGATACAACTTACTTCTGGGGAGACCGTGGATTCATATGGCCTGGGCAGTCCCTTCCACTCTTCATCAACAACTTAAATACATTATCAACAATAGCCTAGTCACAGTCAATGCTGAGCCGGAATGTCCTCAACATGGTGACATGCCACTCATCAGTTTCAATTCTGATGTTGAGCCGGTCAGTTTTCATGCTTTGGAAGTGAGCAACACGCAATACCATTCCATTGGGACGCCATTTCCCGTACCTAATATTTTTGCCGAAGTGATGGCAGTTACTCAAGAAATGATGTCATTGGGACACCAGCCGGGACAAGGGCTGGGTAAAAGTCATCAGGGTATTAAGCACCCGGTTCAAGTGTCCAGTCAAACTGGGATAGCCGGACTAAGCTATTCTGGCAGTTCCAGTTACAGGAATCCGCATAATCATAAGCAGATTCCTTCAGTTTCAGCCACACGACGATTATCTCCACTTGTAAATCCAGAGTCCACACAATCTCCGGTAAAGGTGCCAGCCAATGTAATGGCTATGTTATTTCCCAAACCGATACCGTTAAAGGAAAAGGAAGTCTTTGTTCCAGATCCCAAGGTAGAAGAAGAGGAACGAATAATTAAACAAGACATCGTTCGAATGATGTCAGGCATACGCATCATTGTCCATGATGAACATACAAACAGATACACCCCAGACGATGATTGCCCAGACGTAATGGTCATCATTCGGAAAAAAGAGGACGATGACAGTCCTTCCATCACTGCAGTCCACCAGGACTTTGCCCTTGCCAATTGGAGCATCACTCCTTGCATTGGTCGCCAAGGGTAAAACGGGCAGGACTTCTTTTTGCCCTGTAGATATAATAACTGCTTACTTTTCTATATAGTATTAGCAGTTGTTTTGTCCGTACATGCTAACATTTTGTATGATTAAACTGTTTCATATATATTAAGTGAAAGCATATTTTGTTTCAGGACTCTGAACTTGGATGTGCCTGTACTTGCTGATAAGATGCCTCTTCTCCACAAGGATTGTTAATTTGATGAAAAGTTGGACTCAGACTTGATGGAAATACAAGAGGACATTGAGGTGCCTCAGGAGATCAAAGAATGGGTCGAAGACAAACCTAAACCTAACCTTGATCAAACCACCTCCTTCAATCTCGGAACCTTAGAAAGCCCTAAGTTAATTCAGATTGGTTCAAACCTTACCCCAAACCAGAGGAATGACATGGTTACACTACTAACCCAATTCCAGGATGTGTTTACATGGTCTCATGAAGAATGGTGGGTTTATCCACTGACATTGTCCTTCATTGCTTTCCTATTAAAGAGGGATTCAAGCCAGTCAAGCAAAAGCTCAGGCGATTGAAACCTGAGTGGAGTTTAAAGGTGAAAGAAGAAATTGTGAAATAATTTCAAGCTGGTATTATCATGGTGTCCACATATCCTGAATGGATATCCAACATCGTTCCCATGCCTAAGCCTGGAGGAAAGGTGCGAGTTTGCGTGGATTATCGGGATCTAAATAAAGCTTGCCTTAAAATAGCTTTCCCGTGCCATTTATCCACATTCTTATTGACAATACTGCTCAATACGGCATGTACTCCTTCGCTGATTGCTTTGCGGGGTATCATGAGATCATGGTTGTTGAGGAGGATCGTGAGAAAACTACTTTCATCACGCCTTGGGGAACCTTTTGTTACAGACGGTTGTCTTTCGGCCTCATCAATGCCGGAGATACCTATCAGCGAGCTATGATGGCTCTTTTCCACGACTTAATGCATAAAGAGATAGAGATCTATGTGGATGATATCATTGTCAAATCCTGAAGGGAGGAAGACCACTTAGACCATCTCAGAAAGCTCTTCAACAAGTTGCGTAAGTACAACTTGAAGTTGAATCCAGCCAAGTGCGTCTTTGGCGTTAAATCAGGCAAGTTACTAGGATTCCTAGTCAGCCACAAAGGGATTGAGCTGGATCCTAACAAAATCCAGGCCATCACTAAAATGTCCATTCCTTAGATAGAGAAGGAAATACAGGGAATTTTTGGGAAGAGTCAACTTCATTAGTAGGTTCATTTCTCAACTCACAGCAACCTGTGAGCCTATCTTCAAGCTATTAAGGAAGAACTCCTCCATGAAATGGAATAATGAGTGCTAGAAGGCCTTCCTTACAATCAAAGAGCAGCTAGTCAAAGCTCTTATCTTGGTACCACCCAGG
This sequence comes from Panax notoginseng, assembly GCA_016801055.1. Taxonomy (NCBI): domain Eukaryota; kingdom Viridiplantae; phylum Streptophyta; class Magnoliopsida; order Apiales; family Araliaceae; genus Panax; species Panax notoginseng. Next base: position 105,738,608 of record CM029016.1, on the reverse strand, counting down.
GATGATGTTCCCCTGTTCATGTACCTGTCCATAAGTGACAATGCCATGGGCTGCATGCTGGGTCAGAAAGACGATAGAGGCCGAGAACGAGCTATCTATTACCTCAGCAAAAGATTCAGCAGCAGTGAACACAAGTACTCTCTAATTGAGAAGACTTGTTGTGCTTTAGCATGGGCTGCCATGAGGTTACAACATTACCTCCATGGGCACACAACCCATCTCATATCCCTCGTGGATCCTATCAAGTATGTATTCAGTAAGCCTATACTGAAATGTCGGCTATCTAGATTGCAGTTGATTATGCAACAATTTGACATCGTTTTACGTGACGCAAAAGTCCATTAAAGGTCAAGTAATCGCGGATCAACTGGCCGGCGCACCTTCAGGGGATTTCAAACCCTTAGAAATATACTTCCCCGATGAATGGGTAATGACAATTCAGCAACACCATAAGTACGATACACCCCAAACATGGAGCATGTATTTCGATAGAGCATTTAATATGGAAGGTTCTGGAGCTGGAGCAATTCTAGTATCCGGTACGGGGAAGTAGTATCCCGTCGCTGTCAAATTGCAGTTTGTCAACACCAACAACACAGCTGAGTATGAAGGCTGTATCATGGGGCTAAAGCTTGCCCGTTCAATGGGCATCAGACGGTTAACTGTCTTTGGGGATTCAGAGTTGGTAGTCAAACAATCCACGGGAATCTATTAAACCAAAGAACTACATTTGCTGCCTTACCATCGGCAAGTTTTACAGATGGCTTCGGAGTTCGAAAAGATCTCCTTTCTACACATTCCTCGTAATAGGAATGACTTCGCAGACGCACTAGCAACTTTGGCCTCCTTAATTCACATAACTGATAAGGAACACATGCCAAGCGTCACATTGGCCCTGCAAAAGGCACCAGCCTATAGGAACTATGTTGGAGAAGTATCGGATGAGCTACCTCCTATCCCACAACCTTGGAATCAGCATATTAAGGAGTACTTGCGAGATGGATCTACACCCACTGAGGCGAGCCTGACTGAGAAAAGGCGGATTCATCGACTTGCTATGAAATTCTACCTAAGCGGAGATGCACTCTACAAAAGAGATGCAGGATTAGGTCTCCTCAGATGCCTGGACAAGGACCAAGCTCAGAGACTCATGGATGAGGTCCATGGTGGAGTCTGTGGCCCATACATGAGTGGCCCTCTACTTGTAAAGAAGATTATCAGAACGGGACATTATCGGCTCTCTCTCAAAGTTGACTGCAATGACCACGTCAGGAGATGTTATCAATGCCAAATTAATGGGAATGCTATCAACGCCCCTCCACGGGAGCTCCACAATATTAGTTCACCTTGGCCCTTCTCAATGTGGGGAATGGACATGATCGGGCCCATCAAGCCCAAAGCCAGTAATGGACATCGCTTTATCTTCACCATGATCGACTACTTCACCAAGTGGGTAGAAGCAACCTCCTTACCCAGGGTTACCAAAGAAGTTATTATTGTTTTCATCAAAAACAATGATTTCTAGTGGCCAACATTACTTCGGGAGAAATTTGGGGTATGAGAGGTGTCGCCCCAACAAGATGGTAGTGAGTCTTGCTCACCTCCAGGGCATGAAAACTGACCGGCACAACTTCTGAATTAAAGCTGATGAGTGGTATGTCACCTTGTTCAGGACATTTCGGCTCAGCGTTGACAGTGACTAGGCTATTGTTGAGAATGTATTTAAGTTGTTGGTGAAGAATGGAGGGGACTGCCATGTGACTCCACGGTCTTCCCAGGATCAGGTTGTATCCTGTATCTATTTTGAGAACGTGAAAAGACATGCAGAATGTATGTGGACCAATCTCCACTGTTAGTTCAATCTCTCCGACAGAGTTTCGTCGGGATCCATCAAAAGCTTTGATAACCGTATGGCTGTTTCGGATCAGATTAAGATTGATGTTCATCTTCACCAAAGTGGCATAAGGACAGATATTTAGAGACAAACCTCCATCTATCAAGACTCCCCCCACCATATATTTGGAGGAAAAAATTGCAATGTGCAGCAACTTGCAGTTGTGCTTCTTCCAAAACCCTGAGCAAGACCTTCCTGTGATCTTCAGAAGAGAAAACTAAGTCCAGTATGAAAACATGATATGGAGCTTCTCTTAAGCTTAAAACCACCTCAGCTTCATTATGGCCCATAGTACGGAGAAATTCTTCCACTTTCTCCATGGGAATCTTCCCCTTTGACTTGATGGTAGGCTTCATCACCCGTTGGGGAAAATACAGTGGATTATCCTTCGACAATGCAGTAGTTATGTGCGATGTGGATCCTTCAGCCCCTCCATAATTCCATGGAACTTTCTTTAGGTTGATAATAGTATATTGTGGCCTACATGGAAATATAATTGGCTCTGGCGCAGCCACTTTCAAAGGATTATCAACCCCCTTGAGTTGAATTGGTGGATTATATGTGAGGGAGTAGCTGAATCTGTCTCATCAGATATGAATGCTACGACTTCATTCCACTTCGTAGGAAACCCGTCCTCACTCTCCAGTACTACAACATCATCGCCTGCCATCTGCATGACACCGCTGTTAATTAAATTCTGAATAAGGTGGCGGAGTGCCCAATATTCTTTTATGCTGTGACCGCGAGATTGGGAGTGATATTGGCACACTTCATGGAAATCAAATAGTCTTGAACGCGGGCTGATTGGAGGTAGCAGATTTGTGATTCTTCCTTCATTTATCAGCATCTACAGTATTTCTTCCATCAGTTGGCCTAGGTATGTAAATTCCCTTTTGTGGGCAAAATCCTAACGGGCTTTAACATTTGCTCTTTTTGCAATTTTATCCTCCAATGTTTCATTTTCTGGAGTATGCGGTGGAGTGTTCGTAACAAGAGGAAGGAGACTGGCATGCTCCTGACTAAATAATTGGCGTATGACGTGGTGCTGATGGACCACCAGTTCTGCTAATTGGTTAAGTTGCTCACGCAGAGCATTCATTTTCTGTTCCATTGTAAACTGGAACTTTGCATAGTCCCACTTGTCAGCACCATCCTTGCTGGCCTGGGAAGATCCACCATTAAAATTGGACCTCTGTCAATTGCTCCAATTAATCATATTGACCACTTCTTCTTTGTGTTAAGGAAGATGGAGCACATGGGGTTGATAGGGCTTGGTGACCACAATCTCATCGCTATCGATCAAATCCTAGATCTTGTGTTTCAAGGCCCAACAATCTTGAGTATCATGTCCCGGTGCCCCGGCAGGATAAGCACACTTCCAAGTAGCATTGAAACCCCTCCCATTCGGGTTGGCTGGTGGAAGAAGATGAGTAATTTTCTTCGAAGTGGTCATAAGATTGAGAATGTTCTCGAGTGAGTCCCCCAGGGGTGTGAACACTCGAGTGCGTCTGACTTCTCCACCTTTAGGTAATGAAGGGGTTTTTTTGTTGCTAAATTTAGACTGAAATAAATAAAATGGGGGATTACAAAACCGCATGGGAGAAACCCAAACAGAAATAGCAAAGACATCATAGGACATGCCCTATGATGTAAAGACTATAAAAGGTTATAGGTGTCAGCCCAAAAAGAAAAGGTGTACATGTCAAAGCATACAGAAGAAAATCGTCAAGACGCCCGAACGCGGAACCACCGAAACCAGCTACCACGACGACGACCCACTCGTTGCCGAACCCCCACTCTACGAAGCCCCACTCTACGAAGACCCATGCTACGAAGCCCCACTCTGCGAGTCCCCACCAGCCGAGCCTCTCATTGCCGAAGTCCAAGCCACGGAAGAGACCATATGGAAAATGAAGACATAAGGCCGAACTGGCCGTAGCTAATCGAAGCCGAAACGACACCAATCTGAGCCCCTCTTGCCCAAAGCCCCACTCTACGAAGATGACCCACTCGAGGCCGGAAGACCCACTCTCTGAAACCTCTAGGCTGAGGCCCTCAATACCGAAGTACTAGCCCTCCGAACCCCTCTCGGCCGAATCCCCACTCAACGAAGACGACCCACTCTAGGTTGAAGCCCCACTCTATGAATGATCCACTCTACGAAGACCCACTCTCTGAAACCTCACTCTACGAAGACCCCTCTTGGCCAAACTCCACTCTACGAAGCCCCACTCTACGAGTCCCCACTCTATGAAGCCACGCTCTACGAAGGCTCCACTCGGCCAAAACCCCACTCTACAAAGTCCCAATCTACGAGACCCCAGCACCAGCACTAGCAGACCACGAGCAACCCACTCTACGAGTGCAGCTACAGCACAAAGGATCTATAGCATAGTCTAGACTTGATTTTTTGATATTTAGCATTAGAATCAAGCCCACACTTTACCAAATGAATAATATCACGAATGAGAATCCGAGCAAAGGTGGAAGTATGGGAGAAAATCCTGGCATTTCTTTCGGTCCAGATTCTATAGACCACTGCAAACCCAAAATGGAGAAGACTAGAGTGAAAGATACAGGAGCGGCTAGAGATAAAGCCAGTAATAGAAGCCCAACTGCTACTAAACCCTCTCCAACCGCACTGCCTAAGGACAGCTATCAGAATCTAAAAAGAAAAAGAGCATTCAAAGTATAAATGGTTAAAGGTTTCCCTATCATTCGAGCAAAGCACACACATATGGTTGATATCAAGGCCAAATTGAGTTAATCTGTCAAGGGTATGAATCCCCTTATGGAAAGCAAGCCAGAGAATAAAGGATTGTCGGGGCGGCACAATCTTGTGCCAAACTAAGCTATGCCAAGACACGATAGGCCCAGTCAGCCGAATAGAATTCCAGATAGTAGTAGCCTTTACATCCTTTGTACCATCCCAGAAAAGACCATCACGGTTTGCAGAGTTACAAGGTCTAGAGTAGTCAAAAGAATTCCTAAAAGCAATGACATCCTGGTGGTTCAAAGCAGGTAAGACCCACCTAGAGTTATGTATAATGCTATTCACACATGCATAAGGACCAAGCCCAGAGTTGACGATTAGAGACGAGTGAACAGAATTTGTCAAAGGAAATTGACCAATTTATGGGTCAAACCGTAGGCTAGTATGAGCTCCATTTCCTATGTCATAAGATATGTGCCTACGGGCAATATCCCTACATTGTAATACTTTCTTCCAGATCCAAGAGCAGTCAGCAGGGATAGGAATAGTCCAGAAGGATTTAGACTTGAGCAGAGTAATATGAACCCATTTAGCCCAAAGAGATGGAGACAGGGGATTAATGACGTGCCAAAGATGCATCAAGATAACCGATTTATTCCATTCCGCAAGGTTTTTTATTGCTAGACCACCCTTTGTAAAGGGAAGACAAATCTTTGTCCAAGCAACTTTAGAGCCATGTTTGTCCATGGATGGACCCTTCCATAAGAATAAAGACATTGAAGACTGAAGATCTTTCAAAACTGTTGCAGGAAGGATGAAGTGAGCCGACCAATAGGCTTGAGAGGCATGGACAACTGACTTGATAAGTTGCATACGGCTGGCGTACGAAAGAAACTTATTGGTCCAGGAGATAATTTTTGTTTTGACCCTTTCAAGGAGGGGGCGGTAGTCCGCAAGGCTAAGTTTTGAGGTGATCAAGGGAGCCCCCAAAAATTTTGCAGGGAACGCCCCCAACCGAAAATCCAAATGGCTAAGGATCCGATTGGGCAGGAGGAACATGGGAAAGAAAACACATACTCTTTGAGGCATTGATGTGGAGACCCGAGCCCAAGGAGAACTGGTCGAGGCACATCTTAATATTCTTGATAGAGTCAATATCACCATGACAGAAGATAAGAATGTCATCCGCAAAGCAAAGACGGGTGATGGAAAGAGGCGCAGATCGCCAATGAAACTTGAAAGAAGCCTGCTTTGAAGTCTGGGAAAGCATAAGGGAGAGGACTTCCATAATTATGACAAAAAGGTAGGGGGATAATGGGAAGGTGACTTATTACTAAACTATAAGTTTCTATGGCTAATGTAGCAATCTTTGCTTCATTTCTCAAACATAGGATTACTTATACTTCCGCTTGGTTCCTTCATAAATCTATATTTATGAGAACCAAAGCTGGTATCCAATACCTAAGTAGAACCTTGACTTAAAGAAAAATTTATTTCATTCATGAACAAAATTGTATTATAACCGAAACTTCATTAAGCTTCTTCTGGTTAGCCTGTGTGAGATGCTTCTTGCAGTTTCTTTCCAGTATCCAAGCTAATTGTAATGGAAGCAAACTCTTTTTTTTTTTGCTAAATTTAGACTGAAATAAATAAATGGGGGATTACAAACCGCATGGGAGACAATCCAAACAGCAAAGCAAAGCATCATAGGACATGCCCTATGATGAAGACTATGAAACAACGCTAAAAAGATTACAGGTAACAGAACAAAGCATAAAAAGTCAAAACGCCCGAAGTGGAGCAGCCTCGACTACCCTCCTAAAGAAGCCAAAATCCCAATTTTGAAGATCCATGCTCCTGAAACCCACACTACGAAGCACACTCTGCTACCGATCCCAGCCAAACCCAGGGACTCTACGACCGTGGACACTCTACGACCGAAGTACACGCTACGATTTCCAAGGCCGAAGTTCTCTCTACGAATAGCCATCACTCAACGAATACCCAGCAAACCCAACTCTACGAAAACACTAGTTCAGGCCCACTAGCCGAAGCACACCCTATGACCGAACTAGCCGAGGCACACTCTACGACCGAACTAGCCGAGGCACACTCTACGACTAAACCCAGCCAACCGCAGGCACAACTCAACTCTACGAAGCCCCAGCCTAGGCCGACCCCCAGACCATGAGGACCAAGCCAAACCCCACTCCATAGTCACTTGTTCAGGCCCCCTCCATATCCAGCAGCAACTGACAGCTACAGTACAAGAGATCTATAGCACCTTTTAAATTTAATTCTTTGAAATTTAACATTAGAGTGTAGTTCACACTTAATCAAGTGAATAATATCCCGAATAAGAGACCGAGCAGGAATGGAGGTATGGGAGAAGATTCTAGCATTTCGTTCAGTCCAGATTCTATAGACCACAGAGGCAAACCCAAACCGGAGTAGACTAGAGTGAAAATTTGTGCTGGTTCTGCTAGAGGTAAAGCCAGTAATAGAAGTCCAGCTTCGACTAAGACCTCTCCAACCACACTGCCTAAGAACCGCAACCAGAATTTGAAATGAAAAGGGGCAATCAAAGAACAAATGGTTGAAGGTTTCCCTGTCACGCAAGCAGAGCATGCACAAAGGGTCTATATCAAGTCCAAATTGAGTTAATCTATCAATTGTCCGAAGCCCCTTATGAAAAGCAAGCCAGAGGATAAATGATTGCCGAGGTGGAACTGTCTTATGCCAAACCAAGTAGTGCTAAGGCAGGATAGGGCCAGTCAGACGTATAGAATTCCAAATAGTAGTAGCCTTAACCTGTGAAGCCATGGTGCCATCCCAGAGAAGGCCATCAGGTTTTGCTGAGTTACAGGGTCGAGAGAGATCAAATGAATTTCGAAAATCAATGACATCCTGGTGATTCGAGGCAGGCAACGCCCACCTAGAGTTTTCAATAATGCTATTCACAGTGGCGTAAGGACCAAGCCCGGAGTTTACAATCAGGGACGAATGAACAGAGTCTGTCAAAGGAGTACGATCGATCCAGGGGTCAAACCATAAGCTAGTATTTTCTCCATTACCAATGACATAACTGATGTGTCTCCGAGCAAGATCCCTACATTGGAGCACCTTCCTCCATATCCAAGAGCAGTCAGGAGGAATCAGAAATGCCCAGAACGATTTCATCTTTAGCACTGTAACATTGACCCACTTAGCCCAAAGAGAGGAAGAAGAAGGGTTGATTACTTGCCACAGCTGCAACAAAATAAGTGATTTATTCCAGTCCACTAGGTTTTTAATAGCAAGACCTCCCTCTGCAAAAGGAAGGCATATCTTTGTCCAGGCAACTTTCGATCCAAATTTGTTCATGGAAGGGCCCTTCCACAAGAATCGTGACATGGATGACTGAAGATCTTTCAATACCGCTGCTGGAAGAATGAAGTGAGCCGACCAATATGCTTGAGTGGCATGAATAACTGACTTTATAAGTTGCAGACGGCAGGCATAAGAGAGGAATCTATTAGTCCAGGAGCTAATTTTGGCTTTAACCCTTTCAAGGAGCGGTCGGCAGGCCGCTACGCTAAGCTTCGAGGTGATTAAGGGTTCCCCCAAAAACTTTGCAGGAAACTCCCCCAAACGGAACTCCAAAAGACTAAGGATAAGATCCGATTGGGCCGGGGGAACATGGGATAAAAAGCACCTACTCTTTGAGGCATTGATGTGGAGACCCGAAGCCCAATGAGAACTGGTCAAGACAAGTCTTGATTACCTTGACAGAGTCAATATCACCATGGCACTTCGATAAGGATATCATCCGCAAAGCAAAGGTGAGTAATGGATAGAGGAGCAGTTCGCCAATGGAATTTAAAAGCAGCCTGTTTTGAAGCCTGGGCGATCATAAGAGCAAAGACCTCCATAACGATGACAAAAAGATAGGGGGAAAGAGGGTCACCTTGTCTAAGGCCTTTGGCCCCTCTGAAATAACCACTTAAAGCCCTATTAACCTTAACCGAGAAACTGGATGTGGAAATGCAAGCCTTAATCCAGAATATAAATTTTGGGGGAAAATTAAAAAGCTTTAGAGCAGCCCACAAGAAGTCCCAAGAAACAGAGTCAAAAGCTTTCCTGAGATCTAGTTTTAAAGCACACCTGGCCGGTCTCTGGGTCTATGATAATTTCTAAAAAGTTCTTGAGCAAGGAGAATGTTGTCACTTATTCTCCGACCCGGGACAAACGCAGATTGAAAAGGAGAGATGATGGAAGGAAGAATTCCCTTAAGCCTAGACGCAATAATCTTCGAAATGCACTTATAAGTTGTATTACAGCAGGATATAGGCCGATAGTCATTTATAGAGGAGGGGTTCGGGACTTTCGGCACAAGAGCTATGGCTGTGGCGTTGGTCCCCCTCAGCAAGCACCCCTGACTGAAAAAAGAGCGAATAGCTGCAGTAAAAACCTCTCCAACAATGTCCCAAGCATGGAGGAAGAAATTTACATTAAAAACTCATTTGCTATCCATATCAGTTTTGTTCTTATTATCCTTTGTTTTTGCCTTTATATTTTCCTTCTTTGAATTGTTCTTCTTTTCAGAAGATCCTTTGGCCCCTACCAGTAAGACATGGTCTTTCTTGGTTGGAAAGTGTTCTCATCATAGATTGGTACATAGATTGGTACATACATTACATTACTTAAACTGACTTGATAAGTTGCATATTCTAATGAGATAATATTCTAATGTTGTTGTTGCAAGTAATGTATGTACCAATCTATCCGGATTAACTAATTGATTTAGTTGGCTCATCTTGGAGGGGTATAGGCTTAAATTCTGGTTAACCTCTTTTTCTCTTGGCTTTCTGATAGTTGAGTGAAAAATTGCCTTATACCCTGATGTTGGCACACTACCAAATTAGCCAATAGAGTTACTTGATGCTGGATCGACTCTAATTTTTCTATCACTGTCATACACTCTTCTGAATTTTCCCATTCGAGGACATTTGTTTTGTTCCTATGGGGGTATTCCTCTATCCTTCTTATGTACTTGCGATTTGGACACATTTCAGTGATTCATGACCCGATCATGTTTACTCCCTCTGTATCATGCTGCAACAGAAGGTTGGTGTTGGCATTTGGCTGGTCAGGTCGTTGGACCACAACATCGTCACTTTCTATCAAATTTTGGATTTTACGCTTTAAGGACCAATAATCTTCTGTATCATGTCTTGGAGACCCTGAATGGTAAGCACATCTCTGACTTGGATCGTATCTTTTGCTTTTTGGATCAAGAGGTGTTGCCAATTAAGTAATTTTCCTCTGATTGATTAATAACTCATATATATGTTTTCCAGGGAATCACCCAGTGGAGTGAAAACTCGATTTTCTGTTCTTTAAAATTTTCTCTTTCTATCATGGCATTGGTTGAATGCGCTCTGATGTCGATATCTTTGCTTCTTCCAAATGGGGGGACAGTAGGTTAGTCTTTTAACGTGCCCCTGTAAAATAAGGGATACATCTTCATCGCCTTTCTCGGGAACCCTTTTGGGAGTGCTCGCATATTTGTCAAACTATATATGATCGACGACTGCTTCCAAGGCAGTGAGATCTTTAATCTTGCCTGCTTTTAGGCCCATCTATACCATTTCACCATGTTTGATCATTTTTGAGAATGGATTGCCTATTCCTGCTAGGATCCTCTCATAGTAAGGTGCCTCTTAGATGTCTATAAAAGTCATCACCATTTCAGTTTCTGACATAGGCGGGCTGACCTGTGCTGCCATACGCCTCCATCTTTGGGCATATTCACGTAAAGACTCAGTACTCTACTTTTTAACTTTAGTCACTTGGTATCGATCTGGTGCCATTTGTGACTAAAATTGTACTAATTTAGGAAGGCATGGGCCATATCTTCCCAGTTGTGGATTTTGGCATTGTCAAGTCTGGCGTACCAGCCTCTCCCGTTAGACATTTCTAGAATAGTTGCATTCTGAGCTTCTCATCCTCTACATAGGATCCGAGTTCCCCAATATACACTTTCAAATGTGTATAAGGATCACCTGCTCTATTGTACTTTTCAAACTTTGGGACATGAAATTTATCAGGATATCGAGCCCCTAGGAATATGCAGAGATCAGAATAGGTTACAGTTCCATAGTTTCCAGTCCCTTTGATTGACCGGATGGTTTCCTACATTTGTTGGACTTTCTTTCTTATGTCCCCAGTTTCTCGATCATTCCTAAGGTTAGTGATTTTAGGGGTTTTGTTGGTGATTCTCTTACTAGATTGAGGTTCAGGTATTTGTACTTCTCGCTTTTTGTCAGCACTTTGATTGACACCCTATGAGGAGGACTCTAGTCGAGTGGGCGTCTGTTGGCCGTAAGTGCTTTTACGTTGTTCTTTGAGGAGGATCGCAAATTTTTTTAATTGATTCTTAAGTTCCTCAAATTATTCTCGAGACACAAAACCTAACCCCAATTGGGTACTTTCCTCCATATTAGTGGATAGGCTTTGCGCCTTCTTAGATTTGGATCTGGTAATGGGACCAATCTTTCCTGTAGTTTAGTCTTGATAAACCCGAATAATATGCATGCTTATGCAATGGGTCTATTTTTAGGGGGTTTTTAATGTTTCCCTGCAAAACAAATGTCAGTTGTTTTGATGACAGAATAATATGACAAGATTTGATATTTGACAATGAATTTGGGAAAGAATAAATATTTACAATATTTAACATTTACAACATTTAATATTTGATAAGATTTACATAGGACATGTATTGAAAGAGGGAAGGCATGTAGAGACTTTTCTTCACGTTTGGTTTATTAGAGGCTGACCTATCTTAGGTGCACGGGCTGTTTGAAATTGGTTCCCAGATCTTCACAATTTATTTGATGGGAAGTTAATCATATCTTTCAATTGGAGCGGATCTGAGTGGTGCCTTTCTTGAGCCTCGTGGGATTAGTCTCCTCTTGAGCCTAGTAATCAACAACAAATGGGATTGCCTCCTAATGGAGGGACCACACAACATACATTCATCGCGTCTCACCGTTAAAGCGTAATAAATTCATTCACATCCATTCAATGTAAAGACAACATTCACACACATGTAGATAAAAGGGATTTGAAAAGATTAAAATGCGTCTTAAGCCCTCTACTATCCCCAGCGGAGTCTCCACCTGTCGACGCCGGGATTATTTCTTGTTTGTGTTCTCTACCCTTTATGTGTTCTAGATTGATTTGATCTTGCTTAAAGGTGAGATTTTTTGGAAAGATCGACATATTATGTCGATGATTTGAAAAGTTTGATTTTAATGATTAGGCCGAATTAGACAGAGCCTCCAGTTGGTATGAGTTAAATGGTTGAACCAACTCAACCAAAGTTTTGAAAGGTTTTACAATATGGCCCAATATGTGACTTCAGTTAATTGGTCTTGGAATTCGAAATTCATAGAGTTTGGGGGCTTGCTAAAGCGAGGGAAGGTGTTAGGCACCCCCCAACTTTCGTGAAACACGGCTACCCGTCTTTTCAATTCCCTAAGCATGTGAAGTGTGTGTGTGTGTGTGTGTGTGTGTGCGTGTATGTGTGATGTAGATAAATGTGATCAAAGTGTTTTATTTGAAAGTAGTGTTATGCCTCTTTTGCACATACAAATGGTTTGACTTGTTGAAAAGTTCCATTTTAAGCAAAGAATGTAAAAGTGATGTTTTGAAAACAGGTTTTCAAACCCTTATGCTCAAATAGGAATTGAGGCCTTTGATACTTCCATTTTATTCTATATTCGACTTGATTTGATTTTATTCAAGATGCGAATCATCTTTGACAGTATATATATATATATATATATATATATATATATATATATATATATATATATATATATATATAAGTGTCAGACTTCCTATGGGCATGAAAGCCATCAAAATAAGCCCAAACACCACATGCATGATTTTCACTATTTTGGGGTGTTAAACCCGTATACCATTTTAAGGCCATGGATTTACAAGTACAAAAATTGGTAAGCTAATTGTACAACTGAAAAGTGTTCATCGTGGGAACTAGATCTAGATCCATTAATGGGATCGTAGACCTTGTAGTTCCTAGGCTTCACATAATATCACATAAATAGCCTACATAACAAATATACAGAATTAAAACATATTGTAACACCCCCAAATCCCGGTACTTCATTTCCTCAGGATTTGGTGTTCACGTAATCAAAACATTCATTTCTAACTACCCAATTATAATAAAATTGAATAAACAAAACATGCCCATACAGGATTAAACTTAAATAAATCTCCCAGGTTATCTAACCTTTACAAGCATTCATTCATGCGGAAAATTAAAATAAACTTCATTACAATCTTTAAACCAAGTCTGAAAATAAACTATTCAATTATTACAAGTCTTCAGCATTGCTTCGTCTTTCCTTTCCCTTTACTGGTACTAGGTACATCACCAGTTTCAACCTTAGCTGTAAGAAATTTTACAGGCAAGAGTGAGCAAACAAGGCCCACTTGAAATAACAATAATTAAATCATTAAACTTTTACATCATTTGTCAACATTAAGCTCAATAGAATTTAACAATATATTCTATTAACTTTTGGAAAGCTTTAACCTTTACTGAGGGTCTAATGACCTCGAATCATGTCCACAGTTATAAGTAATTTTTCAACTTAAACTTTAACAGTCATAAGACTATAAGGACTTCACGTACTTAGGGGGATCAACCCTTCGTACAATGTATTGTGCACAACCATTTCAACGCTAAGCGTAACCTCTTATAAAAGAGTTGTTCTTCTCAGTATTTAGAATACAAGTCCGTACCAAAGTGAGTTTGGTTTGGATACATCATGGGGTAATTTAGAATTCAACGGTAATCAACTAAGGTTTAGTTAATTACAAACGACATAACTGTATACTATGGAACAATCATAGTTTAATTGATGTTTATAAATTGACATCATGCTTTAGGGATAATCTAATAGCATACAATTTGAATAATTATAACCTACCTTGCTTGAACAATAATAAGACAATGTTAATTGAATAATAAACATCCACAACATGTATATAATTGTACATGCTAAACCACAAGTTAAGTACAAGAATAACTTGCTCCAAATAAATTTACACCATTATATGATAATCGAAACTGAAACAATAATTAGTTCAATAACACCAATGATTAGAAAACTTATACAATAAAGAACTTGCTAAATATCAAAAGTTAAGGCTTAGAAACTTGCTCAATGTAAAAGGTAGGTTTAGGAAACTTGCCTTTAGCACAAGCTACACTTTTACCACTTGAATTGATATCCTAAACATATGTCATATTGACATAATTAGTCCTAACAAACATTGTACATTTATATAAACAATTACATTCATCATATGGGTTGAATTACCCATTCATATAATCAATTCTTTTTCAAGTAGATTACTTAATAACATGATATTTCATAGACTAATAATACTGAAATTATCATTTTACATTGTTATAACACATAACATTTATTTTCAAGTTTTGTACATTTAAACAAAACTGTCAGACAGTTCTGCCAAGCCGCGCCGCGGCGCCACAGTTTGTACTGTGGCTCGCGCTGCGGCTCAGCGATTATACTACGAGCCGGCGCTGCGGCGCAGTGATTGTGCAACAGGTCGCTTACGTCATGGTGATGGCGCCGCGCCGCGGCGCGAACTGTCAGCGTCGACTGACAGCTTCGACAACCATGAAAGAAAAAGTCAAATTGGCCAAAAAGCTCGAATCTAATAGACTGATTATCATGAAAATTGCATATAGACATCATATAAACATATTGTGAGTACTCCTAACATGTTTCTATCCATCAATTAGCATAAGCATCAATTATACAACATCCAATTTCATTGTTTTTGGCAAAACTCCATATTTTGATATTTTCCATGAAAATTAACACTGTGACTTTGTTATTAAATCAAAATAGAAATTTCTACACATCATGATTATGATTCTACATACTCTAGCAATTCTAACAGTCAATTTATCAATACCACAACCAATTAGACCTTAATTTCTATTTTAACTAAAGCCATATTCATACATAAAAAACTCTCTATAAAATATTTTCTTCATAAATTACATACTTACATGAATTAATTTCTCTATGATCATGCATAACTCATGAAACACATATACAATTGATAATCATAAAAAAAATTATAATCATAACAACAAAGTTTCGTTTATAAAATTTTTCACAGACTTTTTGGGAAGAAGAAAAATTTTAGAGTTTTACAAAAGAAAAGATGGCCTACCTTGGATTATGAAGAAGATGATGACTCTAACTCTTTGATTATCAAGCTTTTCTCCAAAACCTGAAAAAAATAACTCTCAATTCTCTCTAGTTCTTCTTACTTTTTCTTCTTCTTCTTTCTCTGAGTTTTCTCTTTTTCTCTCATTTCTCTCTCTTCTATCTTACGTATAATATTATAACGTAATAATAATAATAACATATATTAATGATATAATATAAGTACAGATATAAATATATCAGTTATAGGAGTTTTAAAATTTAAAAGCCAAAAGGCTTGTTTGGCTAGTCTAAATAAAAATAATCTATTAATCCTTACTCCTTGTTTGGTAAATTGAATTAAAACAAAATAGATTAATCCTTATACCTTGTTTGTTAAAATCCTAATAGATTAAAGACTTATTATACAATAAGGTATGTTTGGCAAAACTAAATTAAACTCTTTTAATTTATTTTAATAACTCCTTTATAGCAAGGTTATTAGTCACACCTTTATTAAATTAATAAATCAATTAAACATTAATCTATTAAATTACTTTAACACATAAACAATTATAATTTCATTTCACCAACTAATATTTTAAACTACAATTTCCTATTTAAATATTATTATTTAATTAAAATCATTATAAGCTCTCTAGCTTATTAAATTAAACTCCATTATTATAAAATCTCATCATAATTAATTTATTTAGCTCCTTAATTATTTACTCAACAAATAATTAATTAAATCACATCAACTCAAATTGCCATATAATTCAATAAATATTTAATATTGCCAATAAATATTTAATATTTAATATTTAATTATTTATTCAACAAATAATTAAATAAACCACATCACTCAAATTGAACAATTATTTATTCAACAATAAATATATCCATTAAATACTTAAATAAAGCAATAAATATTTAATGTCACACTTTAAAATTATGGAATGTTACATCATTCCCTCCTTACAAGGATTCTGTCCTCAGAATCACAATTCAAACAAATCATTCGTTACATTTCTTCCCTACTTACAAAGATTCTGTCCCCAGAATCGAAGACACGGATTAAACAAATAACTCAGGGTATTCCTTCAACATTTTCTCTTCGAGTTCCCACGTAGCTTCTTCAGCGTTGTGGTTTCTCCATATCACCTTCACAAAAGGTATCATTATATTCCTGAGCACTTGTTCTTTCCTGTCGACTATCTGGATAGGGATCTCTTCATAAGTCAAATCTTTTTCGAACTGCAAAGGTTCATACTCGATCACATGCTTGTAGTCGGGTTTATATGGTCATAACACCGAAATGTGAAAAACATTATGAATATTTTCCAACACTGGAGGTAGAGCTACCTCGTAAGCCACTTCTCCCACTCTTCGCAGCACTTCAAAGGGTCCAATAAACCTCGGACTTAGCTTTCCCTTTTTACCGAAACGAATTTTCCCTTTCTAGGGAGAAACTTTTAAGAATACAAAAGTTCCTACGTCAAATGTACGATCTTGTCTGTGATGATCAGCATACTTTTTCTGTCTGTCTTGAGCTGCGACCAGTCTTGTCCTGATGAGTTTGACAACATCAGCAGTTTGTTGTACCAGTTCTGGTCCTAACAGTTTGCGTTCACCGACTTCATCCCAACACAGTGGGGTTCTGCACTTTCTACCGTACAATGCCTCGTAAGGTGGCATGCCGATGCTCGCGTGATAACTGTTGTTGTAAGAAAATTCCACCAATGGTAGTTGATATTCCCAGCTTCCTTTAAAGTCCATGACACATGCTCTCAGCATATCTTCCAATGTCTGAATTGTTCGTTCGCTTTGGCCATCTGTTTGTGGATGATAAGCCGTACTCATTCGCAACTGTGTTCCCATACATTCTTGTAGTCTCTTCTAGAAATTCGATGTAAATCGCGGATCTCTATCAGACACAATTGATACTGGCACTCCATGCCTCGAAACGATCTCCTTAATGTACAATCTTGCCAACTGATCAAGATTGAATCTAATCTTTATTGGTAAAAAATGCGCTGATTTCGTCAGTCTGTCCACTATTACCCAAATCGCATCGCATCCTCTCTGAGTAGTTGGAAGACCCACCACAAAATACATCGTGATGTGTTCCCACTTCCATTCCGGTATTTCTAACGGTTGGAGTAATCCGTTGGGTCTTTGATGTTCGGCTTTTACTCTCTGACATGTCAAGCATTTCGTTACGCATTCAGCAACATCTCTTTTCATATTTGGCCACCAAAAATATCGGCGCAAATCTTGATATATTTTCGTGCTTCCTGGATGAATTGAATACTTTGAGCTATGAGCTTCAGTCAGAATTTTTTCTTTCAGCTCTAGCACTGCTGGAACCCAAATTCGTCCATCGAACCGTAGTAAACCTTCGGTATCGACCTTGTATTTTACATCTCCGCCTTCACCCAAATTCTCTTTGATTTTTCCACACTCTCCATCTTGTAATTGAGCAATTTTCACTTTGTTCACTAAAGTTAGATCAGCTTCTATCTGGAATAGTTGTTCGTCAGATTCTTTTGGAAATTTGATTTCCAACTCCAATTTTGTCATTGTTGAAATGAGCTCTTTTTGAGTTGTTATCAGCATCAACTTCTCCCCGACCTTTCCTGCTTAAAGCATCTGCAACTACATTTGCTTTACCCAGATGATAAAAGATCTCACAATCGTAATCTTTTATTAATTCCATCCACCTTCTTTGACGCATGTTCAAATCCTTCTGAGTGAAAATATACTTCAGACTTTTGTGGTCTGTGTAGATCTCACATTTCTCTCCATAAAGATAGTGTCTCCATATTTTTAGAGCAAACACCACTGCAGCCAATTCTAAATCATGAGTCGGATACCCCTTCTCATAATCCTTCAATTGTCTTGATGCATAGGCAATAACTTTGCCGTTCTGCATAAGAACACAACCCAACCCTTTATGTGAGGCATCACTATATACCACAAAATTTCCTGTATTATCTGGCAAAGTCAATACAGGTGCCACACTTAACTTCTTCTTCAAATCTTGGAAACTCTCTTCGCACTTCTCCGTCCAAACGAATTTTACAATTTTTCTTGTCAAATTTGTTAGCGGAGTGGCTATCTTAGAAAAATCTTGAATAAATCTTCTATAATAACCAGCCAGTCCCAAGAAACTCCTCACTTCCGACGGTGTTTTTGGTTGTTCCCAATTGATTACTGCTTCCACTTTCGACGGATCCACTGAGATCCCATCTTTGTCAATCACATGCCCCAAAAATTGTACACGATCGAGCCAAAATTCGCACTTAGAGAACTTCGCGTACAGTTTTTCCTTTCTTAGTGTCTCCAATGTCAGACGTAAGTGTTCCACGTGTTCTTCTTGAGTTTTGGAATACACTAGAATGTCATCAATGAATACCACTACAATGTCTAGGAATGGTTTAAACACCCTGTTCATCAAATCCATGAACGCAGCAGGTGCATTGGTTAAACCAAAAGACATCACCAGAAACTCGTAATGTCCATACCGAGTTCTGAATGCCGTTCGTGGTATATCCTCCTTTCTTACCTTCAATTGGTGATAACCACTTCTCAAATCTATTTTCGAAAAGTACTTAGCACCCTTCAGTTGATCAAACAAGTCATCTATTCTTGGCAACGGGTATTTGTTTTTAATAGTGACTTTGTTTAACTCCCTATAATCAATGCAAAGATGCATTGACCCGTCCTTCTTCTTCACAAATAAAACTGGCGCTCCCCACGGCGATACGCTTGGTTGAATATATTTCTTGTCCAGCAGCTCTTGCAACTGAACCATTAGTTCCTTCATTTCTACCGGAGCCATTCTGTACGGGGCCTTCGATATCGGTGCTGTTCCCGGTACTAAGTCGATCACGAACTCAATTTCTCTGTCAGGCGGAAGTCCTGGCAAATCCTCTGGAAAAACGCCTTCGAATTCCCTCACTACTGGTATTTCTTCCAGCTTTACCCCCTTCTTTTGAGTATCGACTATGTAAGCTAAATAGCCCACACAACCTTGACTCAACAATTTCTTGGCCTGCATGGTCGTCAGACATTTCATTTGTCTAGGCGACTTGCTACCATAAAATACTACCTTTGACGGAGTCATAAGGTTTACACACTTCTTTTGGCAGTCAATTACCGCTCCGTATTTGAACAACCAATCCATTCCCAAAATTACATCAAATTCCCCCAGTCTAATCGGAATCAAATCTACCAACAAGACATTCTCCTTAAAGTTCACCCTACAGTTCTTGTATACGAATCTAACAGGGATTATTTCCTTATTCGCAATTTCTATGTTCAAAGGAAAATTCAGTTCTTCTGTAACGACCCCAAAATCTATACAATTTAAATCTCAACTTCGGTTGTTAACCATACATTAAATCTCTAATTTTACATCATTATTCGATGTTAAACTTAATAAAATTGCTGAATATTTAAAACTTTTATACATTTCCTTCTTTCTTGCCCTGAATCGCAACCATTACATTACATCTCTTTGATTCAATCTTATATCATGAATCGTTACAACAAAATGACTATACAAAGTCCTTACATCATAACTAAATATCCATATACATTAGCTTACATTTCAACAACATTTTACGTTCAAAATATGAAATACATTTCTCATAAAACATAAGTAATCTTCGTGAATATAGATCTCTATAACTCACATAGCACGTATCTTTACCTTAAAATTTGTACCTGCAAAAGTGGTTATTTGCAAGAGTGAGCTCGACAGCCCAGCAAAGTCTAACAGTTTTCATGCATCATATAACACATAATAACATGCTCGATATACATCTCATTAAAGTAACATGGCATACATACATCTCATTAAAGTAACATGGCATACATACTTTTAATTCACATAGCAAATATAAAGATTGAGTTCCTTACTCAATCATCATTACGTAGCCAAAACAATGTAGTCATATATTGACTTTAACATTTCATGATTCAACATGCTTAACATATCATGCAATTTAAACAGTTCATCAAGTCCACGTAGAAAATAGGAACCGAAAGACTTGCCTTGATCGCTGTTTACCAATAACAGTTTAACAGCTTACAGCTATCTGCACTTCACGTGCCCTACGCAATTATATAATCATACACATCAAATATTAGTCACATAACAACACATAGTAATTGTAATGTAAACTCTACTCCACATCTCAAAATATTTCCTATTAATTAGCACACAATGTTCAATTATATTGTGTTAACTTTCAACTTATATCTCACTGTATTTCGTATTTGCAGTTCATTCAAGTGCTTAAGTCTTGCTAGGACTACGTATTGGTTTTATATTAAACCCATTCCATATCATATAATATCCATTTCAATTGAATTGAAACACTTTTTAAGTTCATTAACACTTGGCACGGCGTTTCGACGTTCATTCGTCACACAACCGATTTGCCTCTCTGGTGTAAGCTTACTATGCTTCTATAACTCACCTAATACATCATGTATAGTTAAGCATCATTATAATTACTAATATTCATGTTTTATAACTTAGGACATCATCTTTTATGGTCAAGAGCACTACACATGCATATGTGCATGCCCGACACCCTCCGATTGCCTCCGAAAACACAATAGTCCTAAAGATGACCATTTTGACCCATCTTAATGACCTCAAATTGAAAAAGTTAAAGAACGAAAGTTGTAGGTATACTCGTCCTCTTTCCGGATCATCTTGAATCACCTCAATCGGAGTTCGTATGAGGAAGTTATGGCTATTTTACTACAGGAGGTCAAAACTGTCCAAATCAGACCACAAATCCGGCGCTGGGGCGCGGATAGTGGCGCCGAGGCTCGAGTACCAGCGCCGGGGCGCGAGTACCAGCGCCGGGGCGCGAGTTCTAGTGCTGGGGCGTGAGTCCTAAGCTAGCCAGTGGCGCCAGGGCGCGAACTTTGACGCCGGGGCGCGAATTTTGGCGTTGGGGCTCCAGTTTTGGCGCTGGGGCGCCAAAAACTAACAGAACCAAGCACGAAGACCATTTTTGGTCTGTTTAAGAAATTCTAGCAACTAATTATATACGTATAATTGATGTAATTTATACATAAATGCTAACAATCATCTATATCCCAATTACCCACCACTAATCAACAATATCATAAACTAATTCTTTGAAAACGCTATTTTTTTTAAAAAAAAACAAAAACTCCATTGATGATATTCTTGACACAGTGAGCACTGTAATCATAGTTATAAAATAATATGATTTATTCTAATTATATTCTATTAAATTTTTACCCAATTCATATAATCACAGTTCAATTTCATGATTATCATAAAATACAAGTATAATATTTGGTACTCTGCAAACCACGTTTATACATATATGTTCACTGTAATTCCACTTCCTTTTTCTTTAACACGTAATTAACATGAAATCTTAATCACATATCTATATATGCCACTATAACAATTATAAAAACATAGTTTTACAAGAATTTTGTAAAAACCTTCTACTCAGTGAAAAAGAAATACACAGAGACATATAAATTATATGTGTATCTAGTATTAAGGTCATAGACATACCTTTTGTTGTTAAGAAATTCTTGTTAACCCTTACTAGTCACAGACAACCTTGCAACTTCAAACACATTTTCCTCTCAATTTACTCTATTCTTTCTCAATTTCTGCAATCTTCCTTTTCTTTTCTTTTGAGCCAAAACCCAAATACTCTTTACATAAAAACAAAATAAAACCAACGCACGCCCGTTTAAAACAAAACCGACGCCTATTCAATACCCCTATTCAATTTATCAGTTACCAAATTAATATATATTTTATTTATATTTTGTTTAATTTTAATTTAATTTATATTATTAATAAATCAAATTTAAAAAAAAACAAAAGCCATAGGCTCCATTTGGCAAAAACTCTTTAAAATTAAAGACTTAATATATTTAAGCCTTGTTTGGCAAAATAAATTAAAACTACTTTAATTTATTTTAATAACCACTTATAATATAGTTATTTGTCACACTTCTAATTAATTAAGTTTTCATACTTAATTAATTAATTCAAATAACAATTTATTAATTAAATTATTTAATCACATAACTCAATACCACTAATTATCCATCAAATTAAAATATCACTATAATAATAATTTCCTTAACTTATTAATTAATTATTTATCAAATAATTAACCAACTTAAATCAAATTAAACAAATACAAATATGTATTAATCAATAACACATCCCCAACTTAAATCAAATTAAACAAATACAAATATGTATTAATCAATAACACATCAATCAAATTAAACAAATACAAATATGTATTAATCAATAACACATCCCCAACTTAAATCAAATTAAACAAATACAAATATGTATTAATCAATAACACATCCAATAAATATTTATATAAATTAATAAATATTTATAAATTACATTTAAAATTCTAAAATTTTGGAATGTTACATCATTCCCCTCTTACAAGGATTCTGTCCCCAGAATCACAATTCAAACCACTCATTCGTTACAATTATCTTCCCTACTTACAAAGATTCTGTCCCCAGAATCGAAGATACAAATTAAACAAATAACTCAGAGAAATCTTTCATCATTTTATCTAAATATAGATTTTATATTTCCTACTACATTCATTACCTAACAAATTCTATGTTTCATTTCATAACTTTCATTTGAACTCAATTATATTTTGAGTAATATATATCTTTTAACCCATTCATTTCATTTTCTAAGGATCGTTATCAAAAACACTCAGGAATCGCTATCATAAACACTCGGGATATTACATTCACCCTTTCTTTTAAGAATTTCGTCCTCGAAATTTTATCAATTAATATTTATTCATTCCATCTATTAAAGTAGATTTTACGTTAATACTATATTCATTCATTAGGTTCTATAACCACTTCTTCCACAAAGATCATTCTACAATTATTAACTTTTCTATTAAAAGTTTCACAAATTTCTTTGATAACTCATCCCCTTCTCATTTTAAAATCTCTTTTCTCACTTAATCAACACATTCATCATTCAGTGTTGCATTCTACGACTTACTTCTTTCTAAGGAATATTTTCTTTTTTCACTTCCATCTTGCAGAATAACAAGAATCTTCCACAATTGTTCAATAATTGGGAAGTAGTTTGAATAACTCGGGAATTTTAAAAGATTCCAAATCATGCTGAGGGTCATAAGACCACGAACTATGTCCACAGTTGCAAGTAATCTTTCAATTTCAACTTTAACAGTCATAAGACTATAAGGACCCCCGTACTTAGGGTGTTAAGCCCTTCGTACGATGTATTGTGCACAAACATTTAAACGCTATGCATATGTCCATAGTTATAAGTAATCTTTCAACTTAAACTTTAACAGTCAGAAGACTATAGGGACTCCTCGTAGTTAGGGTGATCAGCCCTTCGTACAATGTATTGTGCACAAACATCTCAACGCCTCCGCGTAATCCCCTATAAAAGGGTTGTTCATCTCAACTTTTCAACATCTGAATCCGCACCAAAATAATTTGGTTTGGCATAACTTCTCAAGAAACTCTTGAATTTCATGAACATCTTTCAATATTTGTCTAGCTGAATCAAATAGCATAGACCTCTACAATAACTCGGACATTAACCGAAATATACATATACATACATACATACATATGTATTCTCATATATTAAAGAAATCTCAAAAATCTTTTTATGACGTCATGATACCGCACTGTATTTACAGTCCGTTGAGGATTCCGTCATTTGGTGACTTTATCATACTACATCATACCATAGTGGGCTGACGATCCTTAGATCACATCCAACACTAGGTAATACTGCATTGATGACTCCATCATTTTTATCATCTTTGCACCAGGTTACATGATATAAAATACATTTTGATATATTGCAAATTATTTTTGTCTAGCCGAAGCAATTAGCATAGACATACTCATTGGTTCCATCATTTGATCCAATGTTTTTCAAGAAAATAAAAGTGTAAACATCAGCACGAAGTCAATAAATTTCGAAAGTCTAGCATAGCTAGTAGATTTAGAATACCTATGCTTCCACCATCAACTCCACTTTCTATAATGATCCATTGCTTAATAGGTCTATCTATTCCTATCATCCTCAATACTCCATTCACACTTAATTATACCCTAGTTCATCAAACTTACCACACGTTATGAGTTCAGGAACTTGCCACAATCATATGAGTTTAAGAACTTATCCTAGTCAGACCATAGGCGTCCATTCGCTGAGGGGTTCAAAAACATATCATATTATTATGAGTCACGAACCTACCATAAGTATGAGTTTTAAGAACTCGCACTTAACCTTATAATATTCTCTAACTATACCCTACCTATCTGTTATACACATGAGAAAAGAATCACCTTCTCAACAGGCATATAGCAAATAGCGCGACACAAACATTCCAATGATTATCAATGTGATAAACTGAGTGCAAGCACAAAACCCTCGCCCATACAAAGGTTTGTACAACTCAGTCATTACATGAGTTCTCAATTGAAATCTCACCTAACTCTATCTTTCTTTTAACTTGCTCTTTGCTGGATACGAATTCCTCGTATCACATCATCTATAACTCCTCATGAGTTATCTCGTATTATTTCATAGTACACCATCTTCATAACATTAAGCTATAATCATTCAAACATTACAGACCATCTTTCTTTTATAACTTAAACAGATCACTTCGTGACCTTATTCTATAATCATCTCTCTTAAAATTCTTTTGTTACCTCGTGATCGTTTTGTTTTACGATCCTCATTCTTTCTCTTTTTCATCATTTACGACATTATTCGCTATCTTGGCTATTGGAGTTAGGAAACTCTCGTTTTTTATCTTTATACCTCTTCAAGATTCTTCTTTGAATCTTCTTGTTTATATAACAATTCTTCTTTTAAGAATTTCTAACTTTCTAACTTCATTTACATCGCTCAAAATTTCATTCGAGTTACACACTTGGTACACATCGAGTCTCTAACAGTTTCAATATGGTACGCTGAGTGGTTTCCCACAAACAACCAACAAACTAGGTTCCGAGTTGCTAGTTCGTATATAGGTTACCTCCGCTCCATAAAGGAATCGTTTAGCCCAGATACCATACATCAACTACTAAAGAGTACAATTGCACCATACTTAGACATAACTCTCTATTCATAACTTCTTTACCATTCTCTTTTTATACACATTGTCTATTTATTATCACCTTACATTCTTATTATTGGAGTTGGGTAACCCCACATTCATATTCCTGATAACTCTGCGAGATTCTTCTTTGAATCCTTTTACACAAGTTTTAATCCCATATTGTTCAAACTCTATTTGAGCTTATTCGTTCATTATCTTCACCTCTCTTCTCTAAGGTTATAGCCTACGGTACTCCTACCTAAGGTTTATAATCTACAGCTTTGATACCAACTGTAACGACCCCAAAATCTATACAATTTAAATCTCAACTTCGGTTGTTAACCATACATTAAATCTCTAATTTTACATCATTATTCGATGTTAAACTTAATAAAATTGCTGAATATTTAAAACTTTTATACATTTCCTTCTTTCTTGCCCTGAATCGCAACCATTACATTACATCTCTTTGATTCAATCTTATATCATGAATCGTTACAACAAAATGACTATACAAAGTCTTACATCATAACTAAATGTCCATATACATTAGCTTACATTTCAACAACATTTTACGTTCAAAATATGAAATACATTTCTCATAAAACATAAGTAATCTTCGTGAATATAGATCTCTATAACTCACATAGCACGTATCTTTACCTTAAAATTTGTACCTGCAAAAGTGGTTATTTGCAAGAGTGAGCTCGACAGCCCAGCAAAGTCTAACAGTTTTCATGCATCACATAACACATAATAACATGCTCGATATACATCTCATTAAAGTAACATGGCATACATACTTTTAATTCACATAGCAAATATAAAGATTGAGTTCCTTACTCAATCATCATTACGTAGCCAAAACAATGTAGTCATATATTGACTTTAACATTTCATGATTCAACATGCTTAACATATCATGCAATTTAAACAGTTCATCAAGTCCACGTAGAAAATAGGAACCGAAAGACTTGCCTTGATCGTTGTTTACCAATAACAGTTTAACAGCTTACAGCTATCTGCACTTCACGTACCCTACGCAATTATATAATCATACACATCAAATATTAGTCACATAACAACACATAGTAATTGTAATGTAAACTCTACTCCACATCTCAAAATCTTTCCTATTAATTAGCACACAATGTTCAATTATATTGTGTTAACTTTCAACTTATATCTCACTGTATTTCATATTCGCAGTTCATTCAAGTGCTTAAGTCTTGCTAGGACTACTTATTGGTTTTATATTAAACCCATTCCATATCTTATAATATCCATTTCAATTGAATTGAAACACTTTTTAAGTTCATTAACACTTGGCACGGCGTTTCGACGTTCATCCGTCACACGCCCGATTTGCCTCTCTTATGTAAGCTTACTATGCTTCTATAACTCATCTAATACATCATGTATTAATGTTAAGCATCATTATAATTACTAATATTCATATTTTATAACTTAGGACATCATCTTTTATGGTCAAGAGCACTACACATGCATATGTGCATGCCCGACACCCTCCGATTGCCTCCGAAAACATAATAGTCCTAAAGATGACCATTTTGACCCATCTTAATGACCTCAAATTGAAAACCTTAAAGAACGAAAGTTGTAGGTCTACTCGTCCTCTTTCCGGATCATCTTGAATCACCTCAACCGGAGTTCGTATGAGGAAGTTATGGATATTTTACTACAGGAGATCAAAACTATCCAAATCAGACCACAAATCCGGCGCTGGGGCGCGAGTACCAGCGCCGGGGCGCAAGTTCTAGTGCTGGGGCGTGAGTCCTAAGCTAGCCAGTGACGCCAGGGCGCGAACTTTGACGCCGGGGCGCGAATTTTGGCGTTGGGGCTCCAATTTTGGCGCTGGGGCGCCAAAAACTAACAGAACCAAGCACGAAGACCATTTTTGGTCTGTTTAAGAAATTCTAGCAACTAATTATATACGTATAATTGATGTAATTTATACATAAATGCTAACAATCATCTATATCCCAATTACCCACCACTAATCAACAATATCATAAACTAATTCTTTGAAAACGCTATTTTTTTAAAAAAAAAACAAAAACTCCATTGATGATATTCTTGACACAGTGAGCACTGTAATCATAGTTATAAAATAATATGATTTATTCTAATTATATTCTATTAAATTTTTACCCAATTCATATAATCACAGTTCAATTTCATGATTATCATAAA
Source organism: Panax notoginseng (assembly GCA_016801055.1). NCBI lineage: Eukaryota > Viridiplantae > Streptophyta > Magnoliopsida > Apiales > Araliaceae > Panax > Panax notoginseng. Next base: position 105,711,350 of record CM029016.1, on the reverse strand, counting down.
ATACAAGTATAATATTTGGTACTCTGCAAACCACGTTTATACATATATGTTCACTGTAATTCCACTTCCTTTTTCTTTAACACGTAATTAACATGAAATCTTAATCACATATCTATATATGCCACTATAACAATTATAAAAACATAGTTTTACAAGAATTTTGTAAAAACCTTCTACTCAGTGAAAAAGAAATATACAGAGACATATAAATTATATGTGTATCTAGTATTAAGGTCACAGACATACCTTTTGTTGTTAAGAAATTCTTGTTAACCCTTACTAGTCACAGACCACCTTGCAACTTCAAACACCTTTTCCTCTCAATTTACTCTATTCTTTCTCAATTTCTGCAATCTTCCTTTTCTTTTCTTTTGAGCCAAAACCCAAATACTCTTTACGTAAAAACAAAATAAAACCAACGCACGCCCGTTTAAAACAAAACCGACGCCTATTCAATACCCCTATTCAATTTATCAGTTACCAAATTAATATATATTTTATTTATATTTTGTTTAATTTTAATTTAATTTATATTATTAATAAATCAAATTTAAAAAAAAAACAAAAGCCATAGGCTCAATTTGGCAAAAACTCTTTAAAATTAAAGACTTAATATATTTAAGCCTTGTTTGGCAAAATAAATTTAAACTACTTTAATTTATGTTAATAACCACTTATAATATAGTTATTTGTCACACTTCTAATTAATTAAGTTTTCATACTTAATTAATTAATTCAAATAACAATTTATTAATTAAATTATTTAATCACATAACTCAATACCACTAATTATCCATCAAATTAAAATATCACTATAATAATAATTTCCTTAACTTATTAATTAATTATTTAACAAATAATTAACCAACTTAAATCAAATTAAACAAATACAAATATGTATTAATCAATAACACATCCCCAACTTAAATCAAATTAAACAAATACAAATATGTATTAATCAATAACACATCCCCAACTTAAATCAAATTAAACAAATACAAATATGTATTAATCAATAACACATCCAATAAATATTTATATAAATTAATAAATATTTATAAATTACATTTAAAATTCTAAAATTTTGGAATGTTACATCTTCTCTAGGCAATTCTAACCTCTTAGCAAATTCATCAGATATAAACGAGCAAGTAGCACCCGAATCAAATAACACATATGCATCAATATCATTGATTGGGATAATACCTGACACCACATCCTTTGATTGCACAGCATCTTGCACAGTCATGTTAAAGGTTCTGGTTGTGGGTTTGATTGATGCTGCAGGTCCTGTAACAGCCCACGCACCTCCATTGTTATCTCCTTTGCTTCTGGTTGTCACTCCCTCCTTCTTCTTAGGACATTCACGAGCAAAGTGATCCTTGGATCCGCACGTGAAGCACGCATTCTTCTTTGATTGAGTGCAATTTGGAGCGATGTGAACCTCCTGGCCACAATTGTAGCAAACTCGTTTTCCCATCAAGCACGCACCCTTGTGAAACTTTCCACATGTCGCACATGCTTCAAACTTTTTGTTCTGCTGGTTACCTTGCTGGTTTCCAGTACCCATACTCCCATTCCACTTCCTCTTGTTGTTGTTGTTATTGTTGTTGTTTCCACTGCTACTACCACCATTCTTCACCTCATTCTCATTCTTCTTCTTCTTTTGTTCCTGGTTAAATTTTGACACCGCCTCGCCTCCACCTTCAGCGAGTACTGCTTTCTCCATCACTGCTGCAAACGTCTTCAATTGGAACAGGGAAACCCTACTGTACAACCATGGCTTCAGTCCCTGTTCAAACCTCTTCGCCTTACGCTCATCTGTGCTAACCTGATATGGCGCAAACCTCGCCAATTCATTGAATTTTGCGGCATACTCAGATACCGACATCGTCCCTTGCTTCAGTTCTAGAAACTGTACTTCCAGCTGACTCTTCGAACTCTCCGGGAAATAGGTCTCGAAAAACAACTCCTTGAACCTATCCCAAGTCATCACTTCTGGCCCTTCACGAGTTTTATTAGCCTGCCACCAATAACTAGCTTCTGCTTTCAACATGAAAGTTGCAAAAGCAGTCTTCTGGTCATCCCCTACCCTAGCGACATCGAACACCTTCTCTATCTCCATAATCCAGGTTTGAGCTTCAACTGGACTCATGGACCCACGAAATTCAGGTGGTCCAACCGCCTTAAACTCCTTAAACATTGTACCTTGGTTTTGAGGTTGATTCTGCAACGCTCCTGACTAGTGTTACTAGTTGTTGAACGGGATTCGCACCAACATTGTCGTTATTGTTAGTTCCTTCAGTGGTTCTCTGTCGTGTTGGCTGACGTCTGGGAGGCATTTTCTGTTAAAATAAAACACCTATTAGACCATTACTCAACTTCTTTAAGTATTTCTAATTAACTTGCTTCTATAAAAGAAATACCCACATAGCACATAACACTTTGAACAAAATAATAACATTTATTTATTCATAAACTTTCTGAAAACATAACACAATAGCATCTCTGCTATCTACATTCCTTTCCTGAACTACAAAAGTTTTAGGACAACATCATTATTATCATATCCCATGGTTACCTAACACTAGGGACTTACACATTATTTAATACTTATTACGTACATTACCGACACATTTTCTACGATGATCTATTAAGGTACTTCGTAGCCCTATCACGTTCTTCCTCCATGACTCGAAACATTGTTCTGCGATCTAACACGAATGATGGCAGTGTCTCGAACTGAATCGGATATCCCATGACCCGATCTTGAGCTCGATTAATTGCAGTGTTAAATACTTTATCCATCTCTTCCATCTTCATCCTTTTTGCCTGCGCGTCTCTCGCTGCTCTTCCAGTTCGTTGATAAGCTTCCTCGTATGCATCTTCAGCTCTTGCCCTCTTAGCAGCTTCTTCTCTCAACTTGCTCTCCAGTTCAGCAACCATCTCAATCAATTGTTCTTTTTCTCCTTCAGTCTGTATTAATTTCTCCTCGGCGTTAGTCAGTCGTTCTTCACGATCCAGGATCTCATCGTCCTTCTGTGTCATTGCAGTCTGTTGTTCAGCTACTATCTCTTGCAATTCCTCAACTGTATCCTGAAGTTCCACGTTGCGGTCATGCACCTCATCGTAAATACGGCCTGCTATCGAGTTAAGTGGAATCCTTTCTTCCTCATCCTCCTCATCTGTCTCCACATCATTCTCCTCATCTTCAACTACTGTGACCAACGGTAACTCCCGTGGCAGTAGTTGTTCCCAAACTACCTGAATGTCGCGAGGCTCCTCCTCTATAGGCATTTGAGGTCCCTCCTCCCTAACCTGACTGGATTCTCCGACATTAGTCATCCTGACAACAAAATTTTAAAGTTTTAGTTATTAATCATTCTACTCGACACTCGCGAGCACATAAGTTATAAACACATAAGCACATAAGTGTTTTATTACTTCTTTCTTAAAACTCGATAAGAGTTATCTCCACTATCTTTTCAAAGGTTACTTCCTAAGGCTTTTCCCCCCCACCTAAGGTTCATAACCTAAAGATTTGATACCAACCTGTAACACCCCCAAATCCCGGTACTTCATTTCCTCAGGATTTGGTGTTCACGTAATCAAAACATTCATTTCTAACTACCCAATTATAATAAAATTGAATAAACAAAACATGCCCATACAGGATTAAACTTAAATAAATCTCCCAGGTTATCTAACCTTTACAAACATTCATTCATGCGGAAAATTAAAATAAACTTCATTACAATCTTTAAACCAAGTCTGAAAATAAACTATTCAATTATTACAAGTCTTCAGCATTGCTTCGTCTTTCCTTTCCCTTTACTGGTACTAGGTACATCACCAGTTTCAACCTTAGCTGTAAGAAATTTTACAGGCAAGAGTGAGCAAACAAGGCCCACTTGAAATAACAATAATTAAATCATTAAACTTTTACATCATTTGTCAACATTAAGCTCAATAGAATTTAACAATATATTCTATTAACTTTTGGAAAGCTTTAACCTTTACTGAGGGTCTAATGACCTCGAATCATGTCCACAGTTATAAGTAATTTTTCAACTTAAACTTTAACAGTCATAAGACTATAAGGACTTCACGTACTTAGGGGGATCAACCCTTCGTACAATGTATTGTGCACAACCATTTCAACGCTAAGTGTAACCTCTTATAAAAGAGTTGTTCTTCTCAGTATTTAGAATACAAGTCCGTACCAAAGTGAGTTTGGTTTGGATACATCATGGGGTAATTTAGAATTCAACGGTAATCAACTAAGGTTTAGTTAATTACAAACGACATAACTGTATACTATGGAACAATCATAGTTTAATTGATGTTTATAAATTGACATCATGCTTTAGGGATAATCTAATAGCATACAATTTGAATAATTATAACCTACCTTGCTTGAACAATAATAAGACAAGGTTAATTGAATAATAAACATCCACAACATGTATATAATTGTACATGCTAAACCACAAGTTAAGTACAAGAATAACTTGCTCCAAATAAATTTACACCATTATATGATAATCGAAACTGAAACAATAATTAGTTCAATAACACCAATGATTAGAAAACTTATACAATAAAGAACTTGCTAAATATCAAAAGTTAAGGCTTAGAAACTTGCTCAATGTAAAAGGTAGGTTTAGGAAACTTGCCTTTAGCACAAGCTACACTTTTACCCCTTGAATTGATATCCTAAACATATGTCATATTGACATAATTAGTCCTAACAAACATTGTACATTTATATAAACAATTACATTCATCATATGGGTTGAATTACCCATTCATATAATCAATTCTTTTTCAAGTAGATAATACTTAATAACATGATATTTCATAGACTAATAATACTGAAATTATCATTTTACATTGTTATAATAAACACATAACATTTATTTTCAAGTTTTGTACATTTAAACAAAACTGTCAGACAGTTCTGCCAAGCCGCGCCGCGGCGCCACAGTTTGTACTGTGGCTCGCGCTGCGGCGCTGAGTCGGCGCTGCGGCTCAGCGATTATACTACGAGCCGGCGCTGCGGCGCAATGATTGTGCAACAGTTCGCTTACGTCATGGTGATAGCGCTGCGGCGCCAACAATGAACTGCTGGGCCGCGCCGCGGTGCGAACTGTCAGCATCGACTGACAGCTTCGGCAACCATGAAAGAAAAAGCTAAATTGGCCAAAAAGCTCGAATCTAATAGACTGATTATCATGAAAATTGCATATAGAAATAAACATATTGTGAGTACTCCTAACATGTTTCTATCCATCAATTAGCATAAACATCAATTATACAACATCCAATTTCATTGTTTTTGGCAAAACTCCATATTTTGATATTTTCCATGAAAATTAACACTGTGACTTTGTTATTAAATCAAAATAGAAATTTCTACACATCATGATTATGATTCTACATACTCTAGCAATTCTAACAGTCAATTTATCAATACCACAACCAATTAGACCTTAATTTCTATTTTAACTAAAGCCATATTCATACATAAAAACTCTCTATAAAATATTTTCTTCATAAATTACATACTTACATGAATTAATTTCTCTATGATCATGCATAACTCATGAAACACATATACAATTGATAATCATAAATAAAATTATAATCATAACAACAAAGTTTCATTTATAAAATTTTTCACAGAGACTTTTTGGGAAGAAAAGAAAAATTTTAGAGTTTTACAAAAGAAAAGATGGCCTACCTTGGATTATGAAGAAGATGATGACTCTAACTCTTTGATTATCAAGCTTTTCTCCAAAACCTGAAAAAATAACTCTCAATTCTCTCTAGTTCTTCTTACTTTTTCTTCTTCTTCTTTCTCTGAGTTTTCTCTTTTTCTCTCCTTTCTCTCTCTTCTATCTTACGTATAATATTATAACATAATAATAATAATAACATATATTAATGATATAATATAAGTACAGATATAAATATATCAGTTATAGGAGTTTTAAAATTTAAAAGCCAAAAGGCTTGTTTGGCTAGTCTAAATAAAAATAATCTATTAATCCTTACTCCTTGTTTGGTAAATTGAATTAAAACAAAATAGATTAATCCTTATACCTTGTTTGCTAAAATCCTAATAGATTAAAGACTTATTATACAATAAGGTATGTTTGGCAAAACTAAATTAAACTCTTTTAATTTATTTTAATAACTCCTTTATAGCAAGGTTATTAGTCACACCTTTATTAAATTAATAAATCAATTAAACATTAATCTATTAAATTACTTTAACACATAAACAATTATAATTTCATTTCACCAACTAATATTTTAAAACTACAATTTCTCATTTAAATATTATTATTTAATTAAAATCATTATAAGCTCTCTAGCTTATTAAATTAAACTCCATTATTATAAAATCTCATCATAATTAATTTATTTAGCTCCTTAATTATTTACTCAACAAATAATTAATTAAATCACATCAACTCAAATTGCCATATAATTCAATAAATATTTAATATTGCCAATAAATATTTAATATTTAATATTTAATTATTTATTCAACAAATAATTAAATAAACCACATCACTCAAATTGAACAATTATTTATTCAACAATAAACATATCCATTAAATACTTAAATAAATCAATAAATATTTAATGTCACACTTTAAAATTATGGAATGTTACACATATATTTACTCTAAACGTCGTAAAACAAAGGATTCATCAGTCAAATCCTTACATGCGCGTAACCAAAGCTTCCAGCATTTTCTAAATACAGATCTAGGGCCACGTTGTTGCTAAATACTTACAAAAATCTTGAAAGAAAACTAGATCTGTACAGATCTTAGCCATTCTAGCTTTTAGGTTCAAGTTTTACAACTTTTGTACCGGTTAAAAGCTAGATCTGGCTAGATCCAGTATAGATCTAGTCAATAAAGCTTAAATATTGACTATTTACACAAAATGAACGGTTAAAAAAAATAGATCTATGCCATACAGAGGCAGATCTATATTATAATGTAAAGCAAGAAAAAGCAGCAGATCTGAAGAGATCATATAGTTAAGCGTGAGAATGACTATCGAACGACTTTAGGCGCCTATAAACTCGATTTTCACCGGTTAAAACTCTATATATTGCTATATATATATATATATATATATATATATATATATATATATATATATATATATATATATATATATGCATAGAAGTGTTTGTATAAGAGATTTACAAAGATTGAACGAAAGAAAAACTGCCTTTCACTCTCAAATGGCTGAATTTTTCTCTCCTAAACCCTTTGTCTTTTTTTTGCTAAATTTCCTAAACCCCTTTGTCTCTCTCTTTTTATGCATCAATGAGCTAGGGGAGGGAGTATTTATAGACCTGATCAGCCGCGGCTTTATCTATGGTAGCCACAAGTCTACCTGCAGTTGATCCTGGTGGGCCCCACTTGATGGGCCCGCTATCTCGAAGTACGTGCGCTCCGATTAATTCATAACTTGCAATTCAGGAATTCAATGGAGGCATGCCATACCTTTTAAGAAAACTCTTTCCGAGAGCTACGTAATGACATGGGGCTTGACCTTTTCTGAATTCGAAAAGATGGGTCCATGACCAGATCTTCAAGTCTTCGTAGTTAGTCCCGTTGAGCTATTTGGCATAATTTTCACTCGAGATTGTTGTGATGGTTCTATATGACATTATTCATAGTAGTTTGATTAGTGACATTGCTCAGGGTTATCTCTGAGATTGGATTGCTGCAAGTGTTTGAAGGTCCTCAGTGTCATCTTTGAGGTGTGCATGTCTTCCTGGTGTGATTACCAGGCCTTGTAGTGAGTGCCTCGGTGTAAGCGCCGAGGTTGAAGCTGATTGCATGCATTTGAAACAAGCATTTCCAGGGTTATCTCCAGAACTGCAACTGCCTTCCTTGGGGTTATCTCCAAGATTGGAATATGCTATTCCTAGTATTGGGACTGAGACTGAACATCTCGGGGTTATCTCCGGGATGAATCGATCTTCTCATGTGGAATTTTTGGTATTAGGACTGCAAGCCTCGGGGTTATCGTCGAGGTTGGAAATGTTACTCCCGGTGTGTGTTCCGGGGTTGAGACTGAGCTTCCGGTAGTATCCGAACTGGATGTGAGCTGTCTTCTAGAGTTATGTCTAAAAGACGAATCTGCCCTCCTGCAATGTCAGTAACAGGTGTGCAGAAAATTTCGAGTGTCTACATATGCCCCTCTTTATCATATTCATGCAATGCAATGGCATGGATAGAATAAAGAATCATAGACACTTGAAATGTAACAAGATAAACATGATGCAATATGGAGCAATATGATGCAAGTGCATGATGCATATGAATTACTTTCCAATATGCTGGGGATGATTGTCAGCTCCCTGTTGCTTCTACCGGTGATGGTAATGACAGTAAGATTGGATGTATGATCCAAACTTATCAGGATGTTGACGTTGGGGCTATCACCAAAGTCCTTAATCCTGCATACAGACTTTACTCCAAAGATGTGCCTCTCGTGTGCAAGAGATCTGTAGGGATAAAACTTTGTCTATTTGAGGATGTGTATAACATATTCCATCATCGATCCTCCTCGATGATGTTGATCCTCCCTGGTTTGTATCGCCAGGACATATCAATGTTCTGTTGGATTTACTGCCAACAGTATGTGTTGTCAAGACTGCCCGACCTTCGTTGACGTGTGAACCAACGGTTGACCATGCGTTGTAACCCCCACCGGGGATCCATTTGATCCTCTACTGACGTGTATATCAACGGATGAACTCCCTACTGGGGATAAATGCCAAGGCTACTTAGACTTTGTTGATATGTGTATCAACTGATGCAATCATCGGATGGCTTCTGATGCGACGTTGGGTTTACTTGCCAACGGCTGAACTGACGTCAAGGTTGCTTGACCTTCACTGACATGTGTATCAATGGAAAACATGTGTTGCAACCCCCACCAGGGACTTTTTTGGTCCTTGCTGATGTGTGTGTCAGCAGAACATGCGTTGTAACCCCCGCCGGGGACCTATTTGATCCTTACTGATGTGTGTGTCAGCAGAACATACGTTGTAACCCCCGCCAGGGACTTGTTTTGAAATTGCATTGTAACCCCCGCCAGGGACCTTTTTGAAATTATGTTGTAACCTCCGCCGGGGATCTGTTTTGAAATTGCGTTGTAACCCTCGCCGGGGATTTATTTTTGATGGAGATTGGGGCAACGACGCATTGGACCTCTGTGCGGTATTGCCGAATGTGATCTGTAGCGATGGGGATCATCGGTATAGTATACCCTATGTTCGGGCGAATACCAACGGATGAAAAGAAAGTCATAGCTGGGTCCATAAAAACCAGAATTTCCGGCTATTCTTCTCAATCGCGTAGCGTTTTATCCATGATTTAGCCTTTTTAGCTTGTGAGAACTCCTTTGCAACTTAAACTGGATCGAGCCGGAGGGGTGGGACCCATATAGGGGTGCCATAGGTACACCTGCTGTAGTCGCAGATGGACCTGTGGCCAACCGTGGACATTAAAGTCCTGCAGGTTACTTTCATAAGTCATTTTCAAGTTGCGCCAGGAAGGAAATCTGAGAGCTCTTCTTCAGATATGCTGAGTTCTGACGTCTTTCTGCAAATTCTGTCACCGTACAAGTGTTCTACACTGTCTTGGTAACGTATGCATGTACCTTTTTCCAGTTTTTATCCGTTGAAAAATGACTTATCATATGAAATGCATCTAAACACATAGTAGTGATTATGTATGCTCAAATGACTATAAAAAATATTCAACATAGTAAATATTAGTATCAAACCATGCTGAACATAATGATGTAAAAAAATTTAACTTTTGAGACGATCAAATTAGCACCCTTTTTCTGCAATTTTTTATTCTATTTGAGGACAAATGAGCATAGGTGAAAAAGCAAAGTAATCTTGGTAATTAGGCTACCCTTATGGATTGATGACTTTGACTTTTTAATGCAAATAGTACGTATATGACTGTGGGCAGGTGTGCTATTGAATGGCCACCTAGTCATGCCTATGTGCATGTGGATAGTCCTATTTATAGAGGAAACTATGGCAAAAATTTTCCAAAATATAGGCATTGAGTAGTCATTCATTTTTAACTCTACTGTAGATGTATGTTAAAATGATGCATGCATGCATATAGTCATTAAATGCATTTTGAAAAGCTCCAGGTTTAGAAAATACCACACCCTTTTTGAGGTGATTTGGAGACTTGTTGTCCAGATATTATGGATCTGGATCAGCCGAGTAGTTCCCGTAGGACCACTTTTGGTGTACGGAGGAGGGCTTCTGAAGTGCCTCGACCCCGTTCCGTTAGACAGCCTCGTCGGTTGGTGGAGGCGGTGATGCGTCCAGTCCAGGTTGATGTACCGGACGTCGAGGACGACGAGGAGGATGTTCTGGTTGCGGACCCCACTCCTGCTGCATGTTCCCTGTAGGGACCTCTCGAGTATTCAGGTGGCAAACCTAGAGCTTCTGGGTGATTTGAGCAGACATCCCTCGATGTATTTGCATGTTAATGAGGTATAATATTAGATCTTAATCTTACTTCTTTCCTATTGATGAGGAGTAAAGGATTTTTGATGTCGATCTATATTTTGCAGGTTCCCGACCTTACACAGCCTCGAGGGAATTGGTTTAACATTCACTCTATGTACCAGGCGCTTCATCCTGACTATAGAGCGATTGTGCATGACTGGGGATTTGGAGCATTCTTTTCCATCCTTCCCCCGTTGTCCTTGGGGTTACCTCAGGGCATTGTTTGAGTGCTGGTTTCACCAGACCCAGTCTCTCCATTTACTGGACTGTGAGGTGATGATGACGCCGATGGATTGGCGTTTTATCACAGGTATGGAGTTTGGAGGGGCGCCAGTGCCTTGCACGGCTGATATTACCTCGACTATCGTTAGATCCTTGTTAGGAGTTCCAGCGGAGGAGCTCAAGGGCAGGACTATCCGTGCAGGTCCTTTGAGCGTAGATGCTATGAGTGGGCTATTGAGTGAGCCCATACCAGATGACGTCAGAGTCAGGGATCGCATTCTTCGGCGATTGTTCCTGATGATCATTAGGGGATGTTTCATAGCAGATAACTCTTCTACGTTGTCATTTGCTTTGATTAGTGCCACTCAACATGTGGACCGTATAGGAGAGTACGATTGGGGTTCTTATACCTTTGCCTATTTCCTCAGGGGCATGCGTATGCGCTCGCAGGGCTTGACCGAGGCTTGGTTAGGATTTTACCCATTTCTGCTGGTAAGTATTTCTCTTGTTATTTACCATGTACAGGTTGAGAGTGTTAACTGACAGCAGATGTTTGCCTTTGTGTTGGCAGTTTTGGGCCTATGAGAGGCTTCCATGTTTACGTCCGATGAGTGTGTTAGGGTTAGATACCTACCCATGACATCGACGATGGAATCATTCCATACTGGCGGAGGTCCCTGTAGCTGAGGGTTTCACTCATTGTCGCCTACAGTTGGAGTTGTTGACAGCATATGTCATCACATGGATTCCATATTCTGGGCAGTATTTGGCAGTTGGATTTGAGGATTGGTACCCGACTGGTGTCGAGTATGTGATTTCCACCCAAAGGGTTCCTCTCTTCACAGATGAAGGATGGGAGCTCTATTTAGGAGAGCGTGCTATTAGGAGCACCATAGGGGTGATCCGTATACCGATCTTACCTCCTGCTAGGCATTATTGGCCTGTATTGCAGTCACCCATCATTGATATCCCATTTGTTGGGTGTAGACAATTTTGCATTGTCAGAGGGTCCTTGCACTCAGGATGTATTCCAACATTGGTGGATCCCTCGTACTATTCCGCGCAACTCAGTTCATGGGGGATATGGTTCCAGGACTCGTGATGATGACGGATTGGCTAGCTTGTGTCCGAGATCCGACTCATGTGACACAGATTGACAACTTGACCCAGCGACTGGACCGGGCACATTTCTTTATCCGGCATTTGGGCAGAGATCCAGCAGAGGCAGATTCGTTTGATCCTTCTAGCACAAGAACTGGCCCCTTAGATGACCCATTTGGCTTTGGCGGCGCAGATCCTCCTTTGTATAGGCCTAACATCCCTGTTGATAGAGATCCAGTGACTCAGGAGGAGTTACATCAGACGGACAGGATTGATTATATAGATATTGACACCATTGTCTTCTTCTGATGTGTATTCTCGTTATCTCTTTTGATAGGCCTCTGTTAGCTATTGGGTGACTGTGCCCCATTCTCGCTATATCTTTTGATAGGCCTCTGTTAGTAGCAGCGCGTCTGTGCCCCATTTACCTGTATTTTTAGTTGTACAGAGATGATGTATTAGATGATGATATACTTAGGAATGTATGTACACTTTTTCCATTCCCTATATCATACTGTCATCTATTATCTGTTATGCATGTATCATGTTATGCATATATATGTATGTCCAGAGATATTTAGTATTGACCCCTGGATGATATTATGATACGGCTCACACAGATGTCTTCTTCGACAGTCAGCCACATAGATCATACCCCGCCATTATTGGTGGCATCCCGTCTGAGATATTGGTATTATGTCACCCTCAGATAGGGTAACCGTAGATCAGCTGTTGAAGCATATCATGACCCTTTTGATGTTTTAGGTTCCCACAGGATATGTGGAGGGCATGTTGGAGCACTGGATACCGAATAGACATGTTTTTCAGTTTGGGATCCATGAGTTGACTCCCACTCTGGAGGAGTATGCACGGTTGACGATGCTGCCACTGGACAGACCTTGTGTGCATATGGCTTTTGGGGACATGAGTCAACGGTTCATGACCCTCACTGGATTGAGGCGTAGGGTGGTGCAGGATGAGCTGCCATCTGGCCACATTGTATCCCAACGTTTTCTGTTTGACAGATTTGGGTCTGAGGATAGTTATAGACGACATTTCGGGAATTTTACCACACCGGAGGATCATTGGCGTCTGGCCAGGGTTGATGTTCTGCTATTGTGTGTACTGTCATATGTCTACATGCCACGGTATATGGATGAGTTGGACATAGGAGTTATCATGGCGGTGAGAGCTCTCAGGGAAGTTCGTACCATCATACCAATGATTATAGCTGAGACATTGAAGTCAGCTACATACTGCTGCACTTATCAAACAAGAGTATTTACGGGCAGCTCGGTCATGCTATATGTAAGACCCCAACTTTTATAAATAAAGATGAATTTTCTATAAATATCATTTTTGAATATTATGGAGTTAATTTGATATAATGTTATAGTTGTGGGAAATATTTATAAATTTTGCAAAGTACGCAAGTTATTATATAATAGTCGATTCGTCGGGGAATATTCATTTTAACAAGGAATATTCGTACAACGGCACAATCATTGGTGGACCCCAGAACGGAATTATTGTCGGATTTAGAAAACGACAAAAATATTTTATTAAAAATAACGGCGAAAGTTTTACCATTGATACTGTTGAACTACTTGGTAGTATAAGTACAGTAACATGTGTGGTTGCATAGTAGCACACAGTATTGATTATTAATGCTTATGTGAGAAGTCACTCAGTTTGATTCAATTATTGTCAGTTAATAATATGAATTATTTAGCGATAATGAAGTTTTATTTTATTCGTATTATTAACGTAATAAAACAGAAACATCTTTTTATATAAAACAGAATACTTTATTAAAGTTATTCTATAAATAGAATATATTATATTTTATTTAAAAGATTTTTCTTTAAATATGGACCGTCAGATTAAAGTAATCAATCTGGACCGTTCATGGATTAGTTACTATGCATTCTATTTTTCTATAAATAGTAGCTCATTCTTTTATTATTTCTTACGAATTCACTGAACTCTAGAGAGAGAAACTATAGAGAGAGAGAAGAAAAGTATTCTGCTACTTAACTACTTCCTTATTTCAGTTCTTCTTTAAAACGGTAAGGGGTGTTATTCTTTCTTATTCATGAAGAGAACTTTTGTTATTCCATTTCTTATTATTCTATTGGAATAACCTGTATACGCGGTCTACCCTATACTTGGTGACATTCTTCTATTATTCTGTTGGAACATCCTGTCTGTGTGTTTTACACCGGACCTGGTTTCGTCTTGTTATTATTCTGTTGGAACATCTTGTATGTGTGTTTTACACCAGATCTGGTTCCATTATTTATTATTCTATCGAAATATCCTGTCTGTGCGTTTACGCCGGACCTGGTTCCATTGTTTATTATTCTGTTAGAATAACCTGTCTGTGCGGTCTATCGCATGCCGGGTGATTTCTTTTGTTATTCCATTCTTTATTATACTCAGTTGGTTAAGTTTTAACTTCTATACTATCTTTTCATGATAATTGTGTTTCATCCAGTATCTTTTCATGAAAATATTATTCTAAGCATTCTTGAATTTTACTCCACAAAACAGTATCATGTTGACAATTTGGACGTTGTTAATTCTTGGATAAATTAATTCTTGAACTTGTTTTATTGAATTCTTATATCATTGTCATCATCCTCATATTTATAAAATGTTAAAAGTCATCTGTGGCCTGTAGTGCATAGATGGACTTGGTATGATTATGACCAGGGATTATTCGGTATAATCATAACCGTAATGTTACAAATGATGTGGTAAAAGTCCTCATTGGCCCGTAGTGCATTGATGGACAGTTGTTGGCATGATCATGACCATTAATGAATACACAAATATTCTTGGCCCGTAGTGCATGGATAATTGTGGTCGCGATACTAAAGAATATCCTTGGCCGTAGTGCAGGGGTGATTCGATGATGTGGATTATTTTGTTAAGCTGAGTCCCAGCGATAACAGTGTTGAAAAACCTTTTAAATCATAGAAGATAGTAGATTTTATTCTCTACTTGACTCTTTTAATGGATTGCTTGTTCCGCTGCAGTTAAACTTGATGTTCGTTATATTTTATTAGTTTAACACTGTTGAAGGCTAATGATAGTTTATTCTGCATTATCTTAGTCATAATATTTCTTACTGGGCTAGTTGAGCTCACCCTTTCTTTCACTGTTCTCTTCAGGAAATGAGAATATAGCTGGGACGAGTTGGGAAACGGAATGATGGACCAGATGATAGTATTAGTAGTCCTCACTATTCTGTTAAATAGTGTGACAATAATTGTAATGAAGACTCCTTTTGAGTTTGTATAGTCTCTAGTAGACAATAATTGTATTCAAACTCACAGTTATGTTTTGTCGTATTGTAGACGACAGTTGTATTAGTAAGTTGTATTTATATTCTGTACCATGTATCTGACGACCCAAGATGGGTGATGTATATACGTGTGGTTCATGTCACACTTGAGACCGATTGGCACTTTTAGACAGCATCGGTATTGTTTCACCCATGATATATCCATGTCATATTCATTTCAGCCTGCGGAGTGTGCGGATGATATGTCTTGGTCCGCTTTCTTGGCTGATATTGTAGACCCGTTTAGTATATTGCCATGCTCAGGGCTCAACTCACGTTACAGCTTTATTACTCATGCTCCGGGCATGGATTACATCCCTATGGCTGGTTTGTGGGGCATGACTACTTACTATCCACTGGTCGTGATGTCGCAGTTTGACCAGTTTCAGGATTTTCATCCTTTTGAGGGGCCGCTGGGCCAACGTTTAGCTTCTCACTATCTTTCGGCAGAGGACCGATCCCGTGTGTATGCATGTTGGGATCAGCGCGAGATAGTTGCTTTCTCCATTAGTCATCCAGGTTGTTCTGCAGAGTATTCAACATGGATGGAGACAGAGACTACATCGGCTGAGGTGGTATTCACACTGCCGCGTATTGACTCAGATGGTGGAGAGCCCATGGAGGACATTGATTCTCACACCGAGAAGGAGCCATCTACTGGGTTGCTAGTATTTCCTTTAGATTCTCCCAGTACTAGCACTGTTGTGATTCAGCATTCAGCACAATACTTTGAGCGGAGTCTTCATCTGATGACCTTTGAGAGAGATCAGCCTAGATCCCTGATGTTGACAGCTCTTGATGGGAGAGACGCAGCCTTGTTAGAGAGGGACGAGGCATTAGCTCGTAGAGATGCCACTGTTGTTGAGCGGGATGAGGCCAGATCAGCCTGAGATGCAGTGATAGTTGAGCGGGATAGCGCCATATCTGCCTAGGATATAGCCGTCACAGATAGTACTGCAGTGAGGTCCCTTACCACTGGCATGCTTGCAGAGATGAACATTTACATCGATGAGCATATGGTCACCATGCAGATGACTGCAGATCTGTTGGGTAGTGTGGATATCCTCGTACAGGAGACCACAACTTTGCCTCTTTCTTCGGAGAGGGATGCCATTTTGGGCTTGTCAGCTCGTATATACACCGATTTGTAGATAAACTTGTACTTTTGTACATAGACTAGCTTAGCCATTTTGTCATGTATAGTTTATATTGTGTATATCAAACAACATTATATATAGCAGGAAAATATATTTTTGATCACTTCCCTTTTAGATATACTCTGATACTTACTTGATATTTGCCTGCTTCTTCAGGGATTGTGCTCTTGATGTATTCTGAATTCTTTCTTGCTAGATGGACATTGAGTTGTCTCTGGATAGTTCAGAATAGATCATAGATCTGTGTGTATCCCTACCATCTTCGGTGTCTTGGGACTGGTTTTTGTATAGAAATGTGGAGAGGAGTGTGGCTTTCTTCTCTGAGATTGACCGCACCGCAGATGGTCGCCAGTACTCCTATTTAGGAGGAGCCTAGTTAATTCCACCTCTTATAGATTGGTGTTGCTCTTCAAGGAACAACTGCAGCTTAGATGGTCGCTGAATCTCCTATTTGGGAGGAGTTCAGGTAATTCCATCCCTTTGGTCTGAAGCCAATGAAATCTAGTGGATTGAAGGATGATCCTAATACCATTAACAGATATTTGTGTTTTGGTAGGGGGTTAGATCGAACCATGAATGGCTGCCTACGTACTCCTATTGAAGAGGAGATCAGGTCTGCGTAGTTCGAACCTGGTGTAAGAGGTTCAACGCTATTTATGACAGGCAGATGGGTGTAGAAGCTTTATTGATGAAGAAGGTTGTAGAAGTATTTTTGTGGTTTTTGTTTTTGTAGAAAAGGGTAGAAATATTTTTGTTGTTTTTGTTTATTACGACCGGGCCATATAGAACTCCCGTGTATCAAGGAGATCAGGTCGACGTAGTTCGCCCCTCAGGACGAGTTGAAAAGCTTAATCCCATGTGCAGGTTAAACTACGGGGAAGAAAAGTTAATCCCATGTACAGGTCAGACTATGGGGAAGAAAGTTTAATCCCAGGTTGAGGATAAACTGCAGGTGTGAAAAGTTTGATCCCATATTTGGGGGGACAAACTGTAAACACGAGAGGTTCAATCCCTAGTGGGATGACCAAAGTTGTAAGAGCGCAGTGAAGCCAGGCTGTTGGCTTAAAGAGTATGTTTCCCTGAGGGGCAAAGTGTGGAAAAGAGTGGTATGTAATGAAGGTTTGAAGAACCGAAATGACTTATGATCTGATGGTCCACTACCAGGATGGTTGCTTGATAGCAACTTCAGACATAGTACCATTTCACGGTGTCTGAGTTGATAAGCTGTGGAAATTTATCGCCGTCCATTTCCTGCAATCTAATAGCACCTCCTGTCAATACCTCCTTGACAATAAATGGGCCTTCCCAGTTAAGAGCGAATTTTCCCCTGGACTGATCTTGGTTGTCGAGGATCTTCTTCAAAACCAAGTCATGTTGTTTAAACTGCCATAGCTGGACTTTTTTGTTGTAGGATCAGGCGATCCTTTGTTGATATAACTGACCATGGAAGATAGCCGCAGTTCGCCTTTCATCTATTAGAGACAATTGGTGATACCTGTCTTGTACCCATTGATCTTCATCCAGCTGAGCATCCATCAACACTCTGAGGGATTTCATTTCTATTTCTATGGGGAGTACTGCTTCCATCCCATAGGTTAATGCATAGGGGGTTGCCCCAGTTGAAGTGCGCATTGATGTTCTGTAGGCTAACAGAGTAAGAGGCAATAAGTCAGGCCATCCTTTGTGGTTGGCGGACATCTTTTGCATAATCTTCTTGATATTTTTGTTAGCCGCTTCAACAACACCATTCATCTTTGGACCGTAGATGACGGAGTTAAGGTGTTTGATGTAGAATTTACTGCATAGTTCCTCCATCATTTTGTTGTTGAGGTTCTTAGCATTGTCTGATACAATTACCTCTGGTTGTCCATATCGACAAATGACATTGTTTCTGAGGAAAACAATGATGACTTCTTTGGTAACCCTGGGGAAGGAAGCTACCCAATTGGTAAAGTAGTCGATCATGGTGAATATGAAGCGATGTCCATTACTGGATTTGGGCTCGATGGGCCCGATCACATCCATTCCCCACATTGAGAAGGGCCAAGGTGAGCTCATATTGTGGAGCTCCCGTGGAGGGGCGTGGATAGCATTCCCATGAACTTGGCATTGATAACATCTCTTGAAATGATCATTGCAGTCAGCCTTGAGAGATAGCCAGTAATGTCCTGTTTTGAGGATCTTTTTAACAAGGAGGGGGCCACTCATGTGTGGGCCACATACTCCACCATAGACATCATCCATGAGTCTCTGAGCTTGGTCCATATCCAGGCATCTGAGGAGACCTAGTCCTGCATCTCTCTTGTAGAGTGCATCTCCGCTCAGGTAGAATTTTATAGCAAATCGATGAATCCGCCTTTGCTCAGTCAGGCTCGCCTCAGCGGGTGTAGATCCATCTCGCAAGTACTCCTTGATATGCTGATACTAAGGTTATTGGATGGGAGGTAGCTCATCTGATATTTCTCCAACATAGTTCCCATAGGCTGGTGCCTTTTGCAGGGCAAATGTGACGCTTGGCATGTGTTCCTTGTCAGGTATGTGAATCAAGGAGGCCAAAGTTGCTAATGCATCTGCAAAGTCATTCCTATTACGAGGAATGTGTAGAAAGGAGATCTCTTCGAACTCCAAAGCCATCTGTACAACTTGTCGATGGTAAGGCAGCAAACGTAGCTCTTTGGTTTGATAGATTCCCGTGGATTGTTTGACTACCAACTCTAAATCCCCAAAGACAGTTAACTGTCTGATACCCATTGAACGAGTAAGTTTTAGCCCCATGATACAACCTTCATACTCAGCTGTGTTGTTGATGCTGATAAATTGTAATTTGACGGTGACGGGATACTGCTCCCCCGTACCGGATACCAGAACTGCTCCAGCTCCAGAACCTTCCATATTAACAGCTCCATCAGAATATATGTTCCATATTTGACGTGCATCGTACTGATGGTGTTGCTGAATTGTCATTACCCCTTCATCGGGGAAGTATGTTTCCAAGGGTTTGAAGTCCCCTGAAGGTACGGTGGCCAGTTGACCCGCAATTCCTTGACCTTTAATGGACTTTTGCGTCACGTAAACAATGTCAAAATGTTACAGAATCAACTGCCATCTGGACAGCCGACAATTCAGTATGGGTTTGCTGAACACATACTTGAGAGGATCCACGCATGATATGAGATGGGTTGTATGCCCATGGAGGTAAAGTTGTAACCTCATGGCAGCCCATGCTAAAGCACAACAAATCTTCTCGATCAGAGTGTACTTGTGTTCACTGCTACTGAATCTTTTGCTGAGGTAATAGATAGCTCGTTCTCGGCCTCTATCGTATTTCTGACCCAGCATGTAGCCCATGGCACTGTCACTTATGGACAGGTACATGAACAGGGGAACATCATCCCTGGGTGGTACCAAAATAGGAGCTTTGACTAGTTGCTCTTTGATGGTAAGGAAGGCCTTTTGGCACTCATCATTCCATTTCGTGGAGGAGTTCTTCCTTAACAGCTTGAAGATAGGCTCACAGGCTATTGTGAGTTGAGAAATGAACCTACTAATGAAGTTGACTGCTGACTAGGAATCCTAGCAACTTACTTGATTTAACGCCAAAGGCGCACTTGGCTGGATTCAACTTCAAGTTGTACTTACGCAACCTGTTGAAAAGCTTTTTGAGATGGTCTAAATGGTCCTCCTCCTTTCGGGATTTGACAATGATGTCATCCACGTAGATCTCAATCTCTTTGTGCATTAAGTCATGGAAAAGAGCCATCATAGTTCTCTGATAGGTAGCTCCAGCATTGATGAGGCCAAAAGACAATCGTCTGTAGCAAAAGGTTTCCCAAGGCATGATAAAAGCAGTTTTCTCACGATCCTCCTCAGCAACCATGATCTGATGGTACCCCGCAAAGAAATCAATGAAGGAGTACATGCCGTATTGAGCAGTATTGTCAATAAGAATGTGGATAAATGGCACGAGAAAGCTATCCTTAAGGCAAGCTTTATTCAGATCCCGATAATCCACACAAACTTGCACCTTTCCCTAGGCTTAGGCACGGGCACAATGTTGGATATCCATTCAGGATATGTGAACACCATGATAATATCAGCTTGAAATTGTTTCACAATTTCTTCTTTCACCTTTAAACTCCACTCAGGTTTCAATAGCCTGAGTTTCTGCTTGACTGGCTTGAATCCCTCTTTAATGGGAAGGTGATGAAGGACAATGTTAGTGGACAAAGACCATGCAAACACATTCTGGAATTGGGTTAGTAGCGTAACCATATCATTCCTCTGGTTTAGGGTAAGGTCTGAACCAATCTGGATTAACTTATGGTTTTCTAAGGTTCCAAGATTGAAGGAGGTGGTTTGATCAAGGTTGGGTTTAGGTTTGTCTTTGACCCATTCTTTAATCTCCGGAGGCACCTCAATGTCCTTTTGTATTTCTAACAAGTCTGAGTCCAACTTTTCATCAAAGTTACAATCCTTATGGTGAAGAGGCATCTTATCAGCAAGTACATGCACATCTAAGTTTAGAGTCCTGAAACAAAATATGCTTTCACTTAGTATATTTGAAACTATTTAAGCATATACAGTGCTAGCATGTACGGACAAAACAACTGCTAATACTATACAGAAAAGTAAGCAGTTATGATATCTACAGGGCAAAAAGAAATCCTGCCCATTTTACCCTTGTCGACCAATGCAAGGAGTGCTGCTCCAATTGGCAAGGGCAAAGCCCTGGGGGACTACAATAATGGAGGGACTATCATCATCATCCTTCTCCCGAATGATGACCATTATGTCTGGACAATCATCGTATGGGGTGTATCTGTTAGTATGTTCATCATGGACAATGATGCGTACACCTGACATCATTCTGACGATGTCTTATTTAATTCTTCGTTCCTCTTCTTCCACCTTGGGATCTGGAACAAAGACTTCCTTCTCCTTTACCGGTATCGGCTTAGGAAATAACATAGCCATTACGTTGGCTGGCACCTTTACTGGAGATTGTGAAAACTCTGGATGTACAGGTGGAAATAATAACCGTGTGGCTGAAGTGGAAGGAATCTGCCTATGCTTATATGGATTCCTGTAACTGGTACTGGTAGAATAGCCTAGTCTGGCTGTCCCAGTTTGACTGGACACTTGAATCGGGTACTTAATACCCTGACGTCTTTTTCCCAGCCCTTGTCCTGGCTGGTGTCCCAATGACATCATTTCTTGAGTAGCTACCATCACTTCGGTAGAAATCTTGGGTATGGGAAATGGTGTCCCAATGGCATGATATTGAGGGTTGCTTACTTCCAAAGTGTGGAAACTGACCGGCTCAACATCAGGATTGAAACTGATGAATGGTATGTCACCCGATTGAGGGCATTCCGGTTCAGCGTTGACTGTAACTAGGCTATTGTTGATAATGTATTTAAGTTGCTGATAAAGAGTGGAGGGGAGGGGACTGCCCCAGCCATATGAATCCACGGTCTCCCTAGCAGTAGGTTGTATCCAGTATCTATTTTGAGCACATGAAAAGATACACAAAATGTATGGGGACCAATCTCAATTGGCAGCTCAATCTCTCTGACTGAATTCCAGCGGGATCCATCAAAAGCTTTGATGATTGTATGGATACTTCAGATTCGTTAGAGATTGACATTCATTTTCAGCAACGTAGCATAATGACATATATTCAAAGACGAACCTCCATCTACCAAGACTCCAGCTAACATATATCCGGAGGACAAAACCACAATGTGTAATGATTTACAATGACCGGTTCCTTCGGACGGTATGTCATCATCAGTGAAAGAGATCATATTGTTGTTGAAAATGTGATCAACCAGATGTTGAAATTTTTCCACATCCACTGATTTCGGCAAGTAGGCTTCTTCCAAAACCTTTAGTAGAATCTTCATGTGATCTTCGGAAGTTAAGACCAAGTCTAATATTGAGATTTGATGTGGAGCTTCTCTTAAGCTTAAAACCACCTTGGCTTCATTATGACCCATAGCACGGAGGAATTTTTCAATCTTCTCTATGGGAATTTTCCCCTTTGATTTAACAGCAGACTTCATCACCTGTTGGGGAAGATACAGTGGATTCTCCTTCGACACTGCAGCAGTTGTATGAGATGTGGATTCTTCAGCTTCTCCATAATTCCAAGGAACTTTCTATAAGCTGACAATAGGATATTGTGGTCTGAATGGCAAAATGAGGGGCTTTGGAGCAGCCACTTTCAAAGGATTGTTAATTCTTTTGAGTTGAATTGTGAGTGGTTTAACAATCTCATCGGCCTTAGAGGATATAACTGCTACTAGTCCCTTCCATTTAGTGGGACAAGTATTTTCACTCTCAAATAACACAGTATCATTGTCTGCCAGTTGCAGGACATCGCTATCGATTAAGTTTTGAATAAGGTGGCAGAGCGCCCAGCATTCTTCCGTGCTGTGTCCGCGAGAATGGGAGTGATACTGACATACTCCATCAGGGTTAAACCGTCCTGAACGGGGGTTGATTGGAGGTAGGAGAGAAGTGATTCTTCCTTCATTGATTAGCATCTGAAGTATCTCCTCCATAGGTTGGCCCAGGTATGTAAATTCCCTTCTATTGGTAAAATCCCGATGGGCTTTGGCAGTCGCTCTCTTCGTCACTTTGTCCTTCGATGTTTCATATTTTGAAGGTGATGATAGAGTATTCATAACCAAGGGAAGGAGACTAGCATGCTCCTGGCTAATTAATTGGTGTGTGACTTGATGCTGATAGGTCACCAGTTCTGCCAATTGCTCAACTTGCTTACACAAAGCTTTAATCTTCTGTTCCATTGTAAACTGGAACTTTGCATAATCCCATTTGTCAACACTTTCTTTAATGATCTGGGATGCTTCACAGTTAAGATTGGAACTCTGTCCATTACTCCAGTTAATCATGTTAACCTCTTCCTCTTTGTGTGGAGGAAGAGGGTTGTCTTGCACGTGAGGTTGATCTGGTTTGGTGACCATGATCTCACAATTGTCTATCAAATCTTGGATCTTGTGTTTCAAGGCCCAACAATCCTGAGTATCATGTCCAGGTGCCCCGACATGATAATCACATTTTTGAGCAACATTAAAACCCCGTCCATTAGGGCTGGCTGGTGGAAGAAGATGCGTGATTTTCTTCTGCGTGGTTAGAAGAGTGAGAATATTCTCGAGTGAGTCTCCTAAGGGTGTGAACACTTGAGGGCGTTTGACTTCTCCACCTTTTGGTATTAGAGGGTTTGAAGACTGTACTAGAAAGGGAGTATAATTTCTCCTCTAGATAGGCATGTTCTGATTGCCTTTTTGACCCTGTAGTATAAGGGAAACATCCTCCTCTTTCTTTTTATGGACCCTTCTGGGGTTTGTTTCCATAATTTTCGGATTGGATGTGCTCAGCAACAGCTTTAAGGGCAGCTAGTTCTTGAATCTTTCCTGACTTCAATCTCATCTCAGCCATTTCTCCATGTTTGATCATTTCAGTAAATGGTTTACCAATACCAGCTAAGACTCTTTCATAGAAAGGAGCTTCTTGTATGTCGATAAAGGTCATGACCATCTTTGACTCTGTCATAGAAGGAGTTACTTGAGCAGCAAGGCGCCTCCACCTTTGAGCATATTCTCTAAAAGACTCATTAGACTGTTTCTTGACCTTGGTAATCTTGTATCGGTCAGGAGCCATTTGAGACTGGAAGCTGTATTGTGTGAGGAAGGCGTGAGCTAGCTCTTCCCATCTATAGATCTTTGAATTGTCTAATCTGGTATACCACGAACGGGCTTCTCCAGTTAGACTTTTTTGGAACAGCTGCATTCTGAGCTTCTCGTCCTCTGCATAAGATCCAAGTTCTCTAATGAACACCTTCAAATGTGTATAAGAATCTCCTAACCCATCATACTTTTCGAAGTCAGGAGTTTTGAACTTTTCTGGATAATGAACACCAGGGAATATACAAAGGTCGGCATATGAAACACTCCCGTGTGCTCCAATTCCTTTGATAGAACGAAGGGTTTCTTCCATTTGAAGAACTTTCTTTTTGATGTCACTGGTGTCTGTGTGACGCCCCCAAAACTAGGTATACATCACCCATCTTGGGTCGTCAGATCCATAGTACAGAATACAAATACAACTTACTAATACAATTGTCGTGTACAATACGACAAAACATAAACTGTGAGTTTGAATACAAATATTATCTTCTAGAGAATATTCATACTCAAAAGGAGTCCTCATTACATTTATTAACACATCATTACATAGAATAGTGAGGACTACTAACTAATACTATCATTCGGACCATCACTCCGTTCCCCGACTTGCCCCAGCTACGTTCTCATTTCCTGAAGAGAACAGTGAAAGAAAGGGTGAGCTCAACTAGCCCAATAAGAAATATTATGACTAAGATAATGTAGAATAAATTATCATTAGCCTTCAACAATGTTAAACTGATAAAATATAATAGACATCAAGTTTAACTGTAGCGGAACAAGCAATCCATTAAGAAAGTCAAGTAGAAAATAAACTCTACTATCTTTTATGATTTAAAAGATTTTCCAACACTGTGATCGCTGGGACTCAGCTTAATAAAATAATCCACATCATCGAATCACCCCTGCACTACGGCCAAGGATATTCGGGTATTCATTAATGGTCATGATCATGCCAACAACTGTCCCTCACTGCACTACTGGCCAATGAGGACTTTTACCACATCATTTGTAACATTACGGTCATGATTATACCGAATAATCCATGGTCATAATCATACCAAGTCCATCTATGCACTACAGGCCACAGATGACTTTCAACATTTTATAAACATGAGGATGATGACAATGATATAAGAATTCAATAAAACAAGTTCAAGAATTAATTTATCAAGGAATTAACAACGTCCAAATTGTCAACATGATACTACTTTGTAGAGTAAAATTCAAAAATGCTTAAAAGATTATTTTCATGAAAAGATACTGAATGAACCGCAATTATCAAGGATATTCCACAAATTTTATGGAGTATAGAAGTCAAAACTTAACCAACTGAGTATAATAAAGAATGGAATAAAAAAGAAATCACCATGCATGCGATAGACCGCACAGACAGGTTATTCTAACAGAATAATAAATAATGGAACCAGGTCCGGCGTAAACGCACAGACAGGATATTCCGACAGAATAATAAATAATGGAACCAGGTCCGGCGTAAACGCACAGACAGGATATTCCGACAGAATAATAACAAGACGGAACCAGGTCCAGTGTAAAACACACAGACAGGATGTTCCAACAGAATAATAATAAAAACGGAACCAGGTCCGGTGTAAAACACACAGACAGGATGTTCCAACAGAATAATAGAAGAATGTCACCAAGTATAGGGTAGACCGCGGTATACAGGTTATTCCAACAGAATAATAAGAAATGGAATAACAACAGTTCTCTTCATGAATAAGAAAGAATAACACCCCTTACCGTTTTAAAGAAGAGCTGAAATAAGGAAGTAGTTAAGTAGCAGAATACTCTTCTTCTCTCTCTCTATAGTTTCTCTCTATAGTTTCTCTCTAGAGTTCAGTGAATTCGTAAGAAATAATGAAGGAATGAGCTGCTATTTATAGAAAAATAGAATGCATAGTAACTAATCCATGAACGGTCCAGATTGATTACTTTAATCTGACGGTCCATATTTAAAGAAAAATCTTTTAAATAAAATATAATATATTCTATTTATAGAATAACTTTAATAAAGTATTTTGTTTTATATAAAAAGATGTTTCTGTTTTATTACGTTAATAATACGAATAAACAAAATGTCATTATCGCTAAATATTCATATTATTAACTGACAATAATGGAATCAAACTGAGTGATTTCTCACATAAGCATTAATAATCAATATCCGTGTGCTACTATGCAACCACACGTATTATTGTACTTTTAATACCGAGTAGTTCAATAGTAACAATGGTAAAACTTCTGCCGTTATTTTTTAATAAACTATTTTTGTCGTTTTCTCAATCCGACAATAATTTCATTGTGGGGTCCACCATGATTGTGCCGTCGTACGAATATTCCCCGACAAAAAGAATAATTCCCCGACCAAACGAATATTTTAAAACAACTTGCTTACTTTGCAAAATTTATAAATATTACCCACAACTATAACATTATATCAAATTAACTCCATAATATTCAAAAATGATATTCATAGAAAATTCATCTTTATTTATAAAAGTTGGGGTCTTACAACCTCCCCTTCTTATGAAATTTTACCCTCGAAATTAGGGTACATACCTGGTATGTCGAAGAGATAAGGATACCTTGATTTCATTTCAGATTCTAACTCCCAAGTCATTTCCTCAACATCGTGGTTTCTCCACAAAACTTTGACTTGAGGTATAACCTTGGAGCGTAGAATATGTTCCTTCTTATCCAAGATTTGAACAGAACTTCTTCATACGTCAAATCCTTCGCTATTTCGTCGGTTCTAACTCAATAATGTGGTTCGGGTCTTCCACATATTTGCGTAACATGGATATGTGAAAAACGTTATGAACACGAGACATACTTGGCGGTAAAGCGAGTCTATAAGCCACAGTTCCTACTCGATCGAGGATTAAAAATGGACCGATGAATCGAGGATTGAGCTTTCCTCTCTTTCCAAATCTTCGTAACTCCTTTCCATGGAGCAACACGTAAGAACACATGATCTCCTACATCAAATTCCACGTCCTTTCGATGAAGATCAGCATAACTCTTTTGTCGATCTTGTGAGGTTTTTATACGTTGTCGGATCGTTTGAATCTTTTCTGTAGTCATACGTACCAACTCCGGTCCCAACAACGTTGCTTCAATTCACCTACCTCATCCCAGCATACTGGAGGAACGACATTTTCTTCCATACAATGCTTCGAATGGAGCCATGCCAATACTTGCTTGATAACTGTTGTTGTAGGAAAACTCCACCAATGGTAAGAACTTGTCCCAACTTCCCTTGAAGTCAAAGACACAGAGTCTTAATAGATCTTCAAGAGTTTGAATAGTCCTCTCTGATTGTCCGTCCGTCTGAGGATGATATGCTGAACTAAATCGTAAATCCGTGCCCATAGCTTTTTGTAAACTAACCCAAAATCGTGAAGTGAATCTTGGGTCTCGGTCAAAAACTATGGATACTGGCATACCATGCAGTCTTACAATCTCGTTTATGTACATACGAGCAAGACGTTCAAGTGTATAAGTTTCTCGTATCGGTAAGAAATGAGCAGACTTGGTCAATCTATCAACAATGACCCAAATCGCATCAATACCTTGAGAAACCCTAGGAAGACCGGTAACGAAATCCATGGTAATGTGCTCCCACTTCCATTCTGGAATTTCAAGTGGTTGCAATGGACCTTTTGGTACTTGATGCTCCGCTTTGACTCGTTGACAAGTTAGACACCTTGAGATAAACAACGCTATCTCTCTCTTCATATTGCTCCACCAAAATGTATGACGAAGATCATGATACATTTTGGTACTTCCAGGATGGATTGCAAACGGTGTGTTGTGCGCCTCCATCATGATTTCATACTTTAAATCAGGGTTGTTAGGAACACAAAGTCTGGAGTTGACTCGAAGTATTCCTTCTTCATCGATTCTTGCTTCCGGCATAGCACCTTCTTGCACTTTCTTCCTCATACGCATCAGCTCCAGGTCTGTAGCTTGAGCAGCTTTAACCTTATCGATTAAAGTTGGTTCTACTCGTATATTCGCCATCATCACATGGGTCCCTGGAGTCTTTAACTCTATCTCCATCCTTTGCAAATCACACAAAATGGGCCTTTGTGTTGACAATATCGCACTCGTACTTGCATATGATCTTCTACTCAATGCGTCAGCTACCACGTTGCTTTTCCAGGATGGTATTGAATGGTATGATCATAATCTTTCAACAGTTCAAGCCAACGTCGTTGTCGCATGTTGAGTTCCTTTTGAGTGAAGAAATATTTGAGGCTTTTATGATCCGTAAAGATCTCCACCTTCTCCCCATACAAGTAATGCCTCCAAATTTTAAGTGCAAAGACAACAGCTGCCAACTCTAGATCATGAGTAGGATAATTCCTCTCATATTCCTTGAGTTGTCTTGATGCATAGGCTATGACTTTTCCATGTTGCATGAGAACGCATCCCAACCCTTTGCTCGAAGCATCACTGTAGATGACAAATCCCTCCGAGCCAGATGGTATTGTTAGAACAGGTGCTGAAATGAGTCTCCTCTTGAGTTCTTGAAAACTCTGCTCACATTCTTCGCTCCAACCGAACTTTGTATCTTTCCGAGTCAGCTGAGTTAATGGAGTAGCGATTCGAGAAAATCCTTCCACGAATCTCCGATAATAACCAGCTAAACCGAGAAAGCTACGTACTTCGGTCACTGATTTAGGTTGCTCCCAGCTTTGAATAGCTTCAATCTTTGCCGGGTCAACCGATATTCCACGACTTGATACTACGTGCCCAAGGAATGCTACCTCCTCCAGCCAGAACTCGCATTTCTTCAACTTGGCATAAAGTTTGTATTCACGAAGCTTTTGGAGTACCAGCCTCAAGTGTTGCTCATGATCTTCACGGCTTTTGGAATAAACAAGGATGTCATCGATAAAGACGACCACAAAGTGATCCAAATATTCCTTAAATACCCTGTTCATCATATCCATGAAGGCAGCAGGAGCATTAGTCAATCCAAAAGACATAACTAAGAATTCATAATGCCCATACCGAGTTCTGAAGCCAGTCTTTGGAATATCCTCAGTTCTAACCTTCAGCTGATGATATCCAGAACGAAGATCGATCTTTGAAAAGAATTGTGCTCCTTGCAACTGGTCAAACAGGTCATCAATACGTGGCAATGGGTACCTATTTTTGATGGTGACATGATTCAACTCCCGATAATCAATACAAAGTCGCATACTCCCATCTTTCTTCTTCACGAACAGAACAGGAGCACCCCAAGGAGAAGTACTAGGACGAATAAAACCAATGTCTAACAATTCCTGCAGTTGGTCTTTAACTCCTGAAGTTCAATAGGAGCCATTCGATATGGGGCTTTGGAAATGGGTTTTGTACCGGGTTCAAGGTCGATACAAAATTCAATTTCACGCTCTGGGGTAGGCCAGGAAGTTCTTCGGAAATACGTCAGGAAATTTATTAACAACAGAAATATCATTCAAAGCTGACGTATTTTTGTTTAGATCTGTGACATGAGCTAAGAAAGCTTGACATCCGTTTTTTAATAAACGAATAGCTTTATGGCTTGAGATGACAGCGATTGATTTTAATGGTTTGGTTGCTTGAATTCGCATAATAGGTCGATTAGGAATATGAAAGCTAACAACCTTACGAAAATAATCAATTTTTGCATGATGAGTAGTTAACCAATCAATCCCTAGAATCACGTCAAATGCAAGTATTTTTTAATGAAATAAGATCGACAGGTAATGTGTGGGTACCAACTTGAACCAAACAAGACTTATAAACCGTGGATGTAATGAAGGTTTCTCCCAATGGAGTTTCAACTGCTAAGTCAAAGTCTAATTTCTCCGGAATCAAATTTAATCGATGAGCGCAAGTAGGAGAAATAAAAGAATGGGTAGAACCGGTATCAAATAAAGTATAGACTTTGTTAGAGTTTATGATAAGCTTACCCGTGATGACCTCATTCGGGTTCCTTGCTCTCTGGGAGTTCACAACAAACGCTCTCCCTTGCACAACCGATTTTGACTTTTCTGGGACGGCCTTTGGTGCCTCCATCCTAGCTGAATTTGTCTTCGGTAAACGACAAAATCGGGCTAAATGACCTTCTCTTCCACAATTATAACATGCTTTGGACGGCATCGCGCAGTTTGGACTGATGTGCCCCTCCCCTCCGCATTTGAAACATATGATAGGTGGTCGTTCTCCTTCCTTAACGACAGGTGCTGGTGCTGACGTCTTTCCATCATTGTTGAATCTCCTCTTCTTGAAATGCCCATTCTTATTGTTTTGGCCCTGATTACCACCGAAGTGGTTACCATTTCTGGCCTGTTGATTCCCTCCACGCTTGTTGTCACCGCTTCGATGACTGCTCTCACTGGTATTATCATTTTGCCGACTGCTCTCTTTTGGTTGCGTTGTCTCGTTATCGCGCTCCACCAACTGAGCCCTATTTACAACATCTGAATACAAACACAGTTTATGAGAAACAAGATGTTGACGTATCTCCGGCTTCAAACCTCTTAAAAACATCCGCGTCATTCTTTCTTCATTATCCACCAGGTGGGACGCAAACCGGGATAACTCCGCAAATTTTGCCTCGTACTGCGACACGGTCATATTATTCTGCTCCAATTTGATGAACTCCACCTCCTTCATGTGACGAATACTCTCGGAAAGTATTTGTCGTTAAACAGCTCTTGGAACTTCTCCCAAGACATCTTCAGTGCGGCAGGTTGAGTACTTTTATCGATTCCCACCAGTAATCTGCCTCTCCTCGCAACATAAAGGCGGCAAAGGGAACCTTTTGCTCCTCGAGCAACCCAAGACATCAAATATCTTGGTGATCTGCTTTATCCATGTTTCAGCTACAAGTGGTTTTGGGTTCTCCCTTAAACTCCGGTGGTCCCAGCTCCTTAAACTGTTTAGCGGTGACCGCCAGAGAGTTTCCAGTATTTCCACCTACGTTGTGGACAGGAGCCGCTTTCACCTGTTGTTGCATGAATTGCATAAAGCCTCTGAACATTTGATCATTCATCATTGGTCAGTGTTGTTGTTTGCATGAGGATTGTCACCTTCCTGATGACATTATCCTGATTATTGATATGTGGTGAATCAACAGTCGCCTGTGCTCCATTGCTATTCTCAACATTCTCAGATGCCATTTTCAGATACTGCCACAAAATAAAAGTTAATTGATATGTCATATATTATCCTTATATTATGACCGACCAATTAAATACCATGCAAATAAACTTAGGTAGGTCATACTAGCGAAGGAATTCCCCGTCTCTCCCCTCCTAGTTCTATTCTCACATCTTAGCCAGGGATCATATCCCTAAGCTCTGATACCAACTGTGACGCCCCCAAAATTAGGTATACATCACCCATCTTGGGTCGTCAGATACATAGTACAGAATACAAATACAACTTACTAATACAACTGTCGTGTACAATACGACAAAACATAAACTGTGAGTTTGAATACAAATATTATCTTCTAGAGAGTATTCATACTCAAAAGGAGTCCTCATTACATTTATTAACACACTATTACATAGAATAGTGAGGACTACTAACTAATACTATCATTCGACCATCACTCCGTTCCCCGACTTGCCCCAGCTACGTTCTCATTTCCTGAAGAGAACAGTGAAAGAAAGGGTGAGCTCAACTAGCCCAGTAAGAAATATTATGACTAAGATAATGCAGAATAAATTATCATTAGCCTTCAACAATGTTAAACTGATAAAATATAATAGACATCAAGTTTAACTGCAGCGGAACAAGCAATCCATTAAAAAGTCAAGTAGAAAATAAACTCTACTATCTTTTATGATTTAAAAGATTTTCCAACACTGTGATCGCTGGGACTCAGCTTAATAAAATAATCCACATCATCGAATCACCCCTGCACTACGGCCAAGGATATTCGGTTATTCATTAATGGTCATGATCATGCCAACAACTGTCCATCAATGCACTACGGGCCAATGAGGACTTTTACCACATCATTTGTAACATTACGGTCATGATTATACCGAATAATCCCTGGTCATAATCATACCAAGTCCATCTATGCACTACAGGCCACAGATGACTTTCAACATTTTATAAACATGAGGATGATGACAATGATATAAGAATTCAATAAAACAAGTTCAAGAATTAATTTATCAAGAATTAACAACGTCCAAATTGTCAACATGATACTGCTTTGTGGAGTAAAATTCAAGAATGCTTAGAAGAATATTTTCATGAAAAGATACTGGATGAACCGCAATTATCAAGGATATTCCACAAATTTCATGGAGTATAGAAGTCAAAACTTAACCAACTGAGTATAATAAAGAATGGAATAACAAAAGAAATCACCATGCATGCGATAGACCGCACAGACAGGTTATTCTAACAGAATAATAAATAATGGAACCAGGTCCGGCGTAAACGCACAGACAATATTCCGACAGAATAATAATATAGGAACCAGGTCCGGCGTAAACGCACAGACAGGATATTCCGACAGAATAATAACAAGACGGAACCAGGTCCGGTGTAAAACACACAGACAGGATGTTCCAACAGAATAATAATAAAAACGGAACCAGGTCCGGTGTAAAACACACAGACAAGATGTTCCAACAGAATAATAGAAGAATGTCACCAAGTATAGGGTAGACCGCGTATACAGGTTATTCCAACAGAATAATAAGAAATGGAATAACAACAGTTCTCTTCATGAATAAGAAAGAATAACACCCCTTACCGTTTTAAAGAAGAGCTGAAATAAGGAAGTAGTTAAGTAGCAGAATACTCTTCTTCTCTCTCTCTATAGTTTCTCTCTATAGTTTCTCTCTCTAGTTCAGTGAATTCGTAAGAAATAATGAAGGAATGAGCTGCTATTTATAGAAAAATAGAATGCATAGTAACTAATCCATGAACGGTCCAGATTGATTACTTTAATCTGACGGTCCATATTTAAAGAAAAATCTTTTAAATAAAATATAATATATTCTATTTATAGAATAACTTTAATAAAGTATTCTGTTTTATATAAAAAGATGTTTCTGTTTTTATTTAACGTTAATAATACGAATAAAACAAAACGTCATTATCGCTAAATAATTCATATTATTAACTGACAATAATGAATCAAACTGAGTGACTTCTCACATAAGCATTAATAATCAATACCGTGTGCTACTATGCAACCACACGTATTACTGTACTTTTACTACCGAGTAGTTCAACAGTAATCAATGGTAAAACTTCTGCCGTTATTTTAATAAAATATTTTTGTCGTTTTCTCAATCGACAATAATTTTGTGGGGTCCACCAATGATTGTGCCGTTGTACGAATATTCCCTGTTAAAAAGAATATTCCCCGACCAAACGAATATTATAAAACACTTGCTTACTTTGCAAAATTTATAAATATTACCCACAACTATAACATTATATCAAATTAACTCCATAATATTCAAAAATGATATTTATAGAAAATTCATCTTTATTTATAAAAGTTGGGGTTTTACAGTCTGGAATCTCTTTTGAGATGGCGGTATCATACTTTTGTTAGTTGTCCAACTGCATTCAGGTACTATAGATTGCTTTGTCAAACCTGGAGTTCCCCCTAACCGTGGAGATTCAGCATGAATAGGTATCTTTGGACCCTGAGTA